>CANXYC013101197.1:0-19321 GCA_948193065.1 Aleurites moluccanus | reverse complement strand
TATATATATATATATATATATATATATATATTATTTTTAATATAATAATTTAATTTTTTTATTTAAATAAGAAAAAATAATTTAATCTTTTTATTTAAATAAGTATAAATTTTTTGAAAAAACTTCAAATTGAATTAAATTGAAGTTATTATAAATAATAGTTGTTTGACTACTTAATAGCTAACAAATATCCTTAACCATAAGTTTTAATATATTTCTCGGAAACCAATAAACTGTTAGTTGCATAAAAAAAAATTTGTCAAATATTTATTAATTAAATATTTGAGAAAAAAAATTTATGTACTATAATTTTATCAAATTCGTTTGATTAATGATAATTGTTAGCTATTAGGTAATTAAATCGTTATTGTTTATAAAAACTCTAATTTAGAGTTATTTAAATAAAAATATTAAATTATTTTTTTAAAAATAATATTTAAATAAAAATATTAATATTAATATTTATAATTAATAAATAATAATAATTTTACTAAAAATTTATAATAATTTACTATTGAATACCAATTATCAATTATTAACTATTAATCATTAATTAATAAATAACGGCTATTATGAAAAAATTAAATCAAATGAAAACTAAATAAATAATGATCATAACCATTGCGGATTCATGTGAGAATGCATTTTTTTTTTATGTACTTTTATGTCCATTCATTTTATTTAAATATGTCATTTTTTATTAACTAAAATGTTTTTCATCTATCATGACTTTTACATATGGTATAGATTACATATAAAAGTAATATAATATTAATATCAATGGATTGCGATATTAACGTGAATTATATAAAGTGGTGGTGTGAGAGTGGATATAAGACCATCTCCAATCTATAACACGAAGTTAATTTTATATTATTTTATACTTTATAGTATATAAAATAATAATTTTATTTTTAACTATAATTTTATTTTTTAATATTATTTTTTATGCCAAAAAAAATATTTTTTTATATATTTTTTTAATCTATTTTATATAATTTATTACAATTCTTTACTATTTTATAATATTTCTCTAATTGCCCATAAATAAATATGATTTACATATTTATTAAAAAAATTGAGTTATTAATTTAACAAATGATAATATAACAAAGTAAATTATAATAATTTATTAATTAAAATGACTTATTTACTATTAATATATTACTTAGAATAAAAGTAAAAAAAAAAATAATGGGCTTAAAAAATATTGGTTTTAATTATAAATTTTTTATATATAAAATAAAAAAAAATAAAAAAAATAACGTTGATGAACAGTAAAATATGAAATTTGGTGTTCTACTATTTATCAGTACCATTTTTCAGTATAAAATGGCGTCTCAGTTGGATATTGAAATCTACTATAAAATGACGGTATACACCATTTTGCAATCCGATTGGAGTTGCCCTAAGGATTCAAGTTTACCTGATATTTAATCTTTTTTATAATATTAAAAATTATATAAAATTTTTTTGAAGATTATATATATATATTACAATTAGACTTATTAATTAATTAATTTTTATTAAAAAATAATAATATTTTATACTAGTTGAGAGATAATTAATATTATACCAACCTAAAATTACTTGAATTCAAATAGTTTATAAAATTAAAAATTAAATAAAGATCAATATCTATCGATTTATTTAATATGATTTGAAGGTGATATATTTAAATTTTTCAATGTAAATTGATTTGAATTTGATATAATTTTAAATTAATTTCAAACAAAAAATTTATTAATATAAAATTACTTTTCAAGAAAATTCAATATTATGAATTATCTTTACTAACTAACTTGAAATCCACCAATTTATATAAATTTGACTTAAATTCATTTGTGTAACATAACCTAATAGGATAACTGAACCTACCCACATTATCGAGTGACTTAATTTGAAATCATCTGGAAAAAAAAAAAAAAGGACCCTAAATAACCACAACTCGAACTTGCCAACTCTACATTCAATTATGGCCTTTCACCCACTGAACTTTTAATTTACTCTCATATAAATTGCTATTTATATGGCATTTACTTCAAGATTCTAATATAGGTGGTGAGAAATTAAAACAGAGCATATATATGCAGTAAAAAGATTTAAACACTTAATTTCCTTCTCTCCCATTATGGTAGACATCTAATTGGAATTAGGCATGCACATTCAAATTAATGTGTGATACAAAAATTGGGTAGATTCCTTTACCCACATGAAAAATGGGAGAAATTTTAATGTCAAATAAAATTATTGGGTGCACGGAAAAAGGGTTTAAAACTAACGGTTGAGGAGGTTGTTGTGAAAAAAAAAAAAAAATTATAGTTCCTGCTGTGATTTTTTTTAGAGCAAAAAAAAATTTTGTACAAATTTTTAAAAATTATAATATTATAATATTTATTATAACAAATTTAATAATATTTTTTTATATAAAATAAAAATCAAAAAAATTCAAAAAAAATAATATAAATATGTTAAATTTAGACTGTTAATTAATATTATGATTTTTAAAAATTTTTACAAAAATTTTTTAAATTTTAAAAAATCAACAGAATAAGAACTACTGTATTTTTTAGTGTATAACCCCTCAACTCGAAAACTAATCTTCCCACTAATATTATTGGATTGCAAAATTTTCATATGTGAAAGTTACAATAATTGAACGTGGTTGACGAACAAATCATGTGGGCATTCAAAACCTTTTACACAACTCCTAAATTAAGCAATAGTGATACTAGCATTTTTTTATATGGCATGACAACCCCATGCCTTTCATATTTTAATTACACAATTCATATTATATATACATAAGCTTTTTATTTTTTTTTTTTTTTCTTTTAGCCTAAAATTAATCTTTAGTGTTGACCTTTCTATTGAATGATAATGGCATCATTCACACTTTTCATTATATATATTAGTATCAAAGAGAAAAATTTTAATATCATTCAAATTTAAATTTTTAACTTTCAGTTATAACATTATCTTATTTTATCATTAAATTAAAATATTCATTCATTTTAATTATTATATTTATTTCAAATGATATGGCAATTGAACTCTTATTTTTCTATTAATTTTGAGAGTAAAAACTAATATATGGCATTTGTATATTATTACCCTTTCATGCTAAAATTTTTACCTATAAATAAAGAGTATATTCAATGAAAAAGTGAAATTATTTAATTTAAAAAAAATATTTGAATTTTGTCTTGATACAATAAAAATGTTTATAAAGATTTTTTTTTCATTTTAATATTTATAATTCATTTATTATTTTAATTCATTAGTTATTTTAATTTTTTTCTATATTCACTAATTTTTTTATATTTTATATCTCTTAATTAATTTTTATATTTTTCAACATATATTTAATGAAAATATTATTATCAAATTAAAATAAAATATAATTTAGATTGTAAAATAAGATAATTAAATTAAAATATATTAAAAAGAAAATTATGAAGTGAGTATTTATTTTTATTACTAGAATAATGATAGATGCCACAATAAATGAGATAATTAAGGTGATAAGGATGATTAATAGCATTTTCTAGATGCTAGTCATCATATCATCCTTGTAATCTCATTAATATTGCAACTGTAGCATGCTTCAAGCAATTAATGGTATTTGTTTTAATAATTTTTTTTTTGGGGGGGTTGGTGGGGGGTGTTGCTTTTAATAGGCTAAAAAGTGCATACAAGAGTTAGGAACTCGTTAAAATCAATCAACAAACTACAAAAAACAGAACATTTTTTAGGTACCAATTTCACCAAAATTCTGAAGAATGACAGTTGAAGGTGTAGTAAAGGAATCCAGAGAATAATTTCAATGATCCTTTGCCTACTTTTCAGATCCTTTAAATTGGTCTTTATAAGTAATAAAAAATATTAATTAATCAATGAAAAATTACACCAATTAACAGAGTTTTCCCCAAAAACAGCGCAGGTACCTTTTTTTTTTTTGGTAAATTGATTCTCGAAACATTTTCACGAGATAACACTTATGATATCAAATAGTAATGGCTGATTAGCAGGGATTTTACGTAGGGTTTATTATCTTACTTTATACATAAACATGATATCCACCATGCACTCTGTTCTATGTCCTGTAAGGCTTCAGAAAGTTTGGTTAAAAAATTTAGGAACATTAACGAACAATTCCTTTATAAATGCAAATATTAGCTTTTTTGGAAAAGAAAATTAATTTACTCTGTAATTCAATGAAAAATAGTTCTATACACTTGGGCCATTCAGAGCCACCAATCAAAAGTATTCAATAATCTAAAGTCAGTTTGCTAAATACATCGATTTTTGTCTGTCTGTTTCCTACTAATTTACTATGCCAAAAATCATCATCCTTTGCAAAAAAAAATATTGATAGAATCTGAATTGTTAGAAGTGATTGAATAAAAAAAATCTCCTCAGAATTGAATTCGCTGCTCTGTTTCATCATCATCTTACAGTGACCCAACTCTCAGACATAGACCAACTGCAACCCTGATCATTCCCCAGTTGCCGGATTCTATCCGCCGGCGAAGGCGAAGTATACAAAGAGGACCAATCAAATCTTGATTCTGCTTCCTTGTGAGACCATAATTCAGAAGTTGGTGATGAAGAATGAATTGAAACACACTCTGGAAACTCGAAAGGACATCTTGGTGATGATGATGGTGGCGATAATACTTCTCTGTTCTTCAATGTAACAGTACTATTGTCGTTAGCAATAAAAGGATGATCCAGAAGCATATCAGCGGTCCATCTTGTTTTAGGATCTTTAACAAAACACTTGGATAGAAAATCTTTCCCTTCTTTAGACAATTCTTGAGGGATTTCTGGCAATTCATCTCCTACCCCAATTCGAATCAACAAAGCTGCAACATTCGTTTCCGGCTTACAATTCCATGCCGGTTTTCCAGTCACCATCTCAACCAAAGCACATCCAAGAGCCCAAATATCACAAGCTGAATCGTACTCGTTTTCATTTAAAGATTCTGGAGACATATACAGAGGAGTTCCTCGAAATTCAATTATCCCCAGTTTTTCCCCCGTTTTCTTTGCTAATCCGAAGTCTGCAATTTTTACTTCCCCATTCTCAAATAACAATAAATTTTGAAGCTTTATATCACAGTGAGCAAACCCTTTGGCGTGAATATAACGAAGACCTTTCAGTATCGATCTTGTATAATCTTTAATCTCCGATTCTGGTAAGCAACCACCGGACTTCTTTACCCTGTTAGCTAGACTACCCCCAGGAGCATACTCTAAAAGCAAATTATATAATCTCTCCCCGTTTTCAATACTCTGATCATCTCCAAAACACCTAATTACATACTCACAATCTCCAAGCTGAGATAAAACCTCCTTCTCATTCTCAAGCGTAATAGAGTCGAAAATATCACAAGATTTCACAGCCATCAACGGAACAAAGCTTTTTTTAGGAATAGCCAAATTAACAGTAGAAAAACTACCAAAACCAATGGAATCACCTCGAATCCAATCCATGGGAGAAAAGAATTAGTAGTTTGTTAATGAATTTTGAGAGAAATTTATATAAAAAACAGAGAACAAGAGCTCAGTTTTTTCCTTCCTGGGTTTGGTTTTGTTTTCCTTTCTTTGAGGGAAAGGAAGAGAGAACAGAGGTCACAAGTCGCAACTAACCAGTGGTACAAGAGAAGGTAAAATTTATATAATTATATATACAGAGAGAGTTTTTTTTTTTATTTAGTTTTTGAGGCTAATGCTTTGAATATTAAATGTCGGCATAATTAATGCACGTGATAGGCATGGATATTATTTAAAAATAAAAATAGAAAAATATATAAAATATTCTGTAAAATTTCTAATTTTTTGATGGAAATTATTTATATATTTATATAAAATAAATTAAAAATTTGAAAGAGATAAGGCCCAGTTTGGAAACGTGCGTGATATTACAGAAGATCCTTTGTCGTGGTTGATTCGGTGCATCTTTTCTCTGGATTTTTACCGTAGATCTACGCGTATTGAATATTGTACACACGCTTTATGTGTGTACAGTTTTGTTCCAAATAATACTGTACACGCTTAATTTTGTTTTATTTTATTTTTAATATAGAGTTAATTAGAGTTTTGTTTTTTATATAATTAATTGGAATTTACTATTAAAAGAGTTATTACTAAAGTTCTTTCCAAAATTGTTATGAGATGGTAAACATAAATTTTCAATCAGAGTTTAATTACTTATAAAATTTATTTATTTTATTGTAATAATCTAATTTATAATGTCATTTTAATTATTGTAAAATTATAAATTAAGTAATACATTGTAAATAGAATTTTTGATATTAAATTTAAAGAAGATTAAAAAGAGATGGAGAATTATTTATTATTATGTAAATTAGATTTCTATCGAATAAAGGATAAAAACAATATAAATTATATATTTTCTCTATCCGTTTCAGAAAATTTGTTTTATTCTATTTTCTATCTTACTTTAGGAAATTAATGAGAAATTAATTTTTTTTCAATTTTATAATTATTCCTTATTATTTATATTAAATATTTAGTAATTTCATATATTTTTATAAAAAAAATGATTTAATTATATATAATAAATTTTTATAATTAAAATTAATTAATAAAATTTTAATTTTTATATAATTATCTTAAACAACAGATAAAAAGAGACAGAGAAAGTATAAAAAGATTATATGTTATAACAAAAATTGAGAATAATGTGAAGTGAAATTATGAAACATTCTTAGTTAGAGGGTTGATATGCGGTAAATTTAAGTTTTGTTTTAAATTAATTTGAATAAGATTTAATAGATTTTTATTTATTTTATGTTGATTTTATTTAAAATTTGATTTTAATTTGTTAGTTTTGAAGTTTGAAGGAGGATTGAGAATAATAATATTTTATTATTTAAAAATCAATAAATTTGTAAAAGAATTTACAATCAATAATATTTTATTATTTAAAAATCAATAAATTTGTAAAAGAATTTACAATCAATAACCAATATCGATATAAAGACTTAGTTTTTAGACTCCAAGCATTACGAACTCTCTTATTTTTCAGAAAAAAAATTCAAAAAACACAAAAATAATAACTGATATTCAGTTATTGTACTCAACATATCCGATTATTAATTTAATGACCCAATTATTGATGGAACTAAGAAAATTTATCTATTTAACATCAAGAAAAGCTTGTTTTTTGGGATTGGAAGAATTTCTAAAAAGATTAGAGAGGAAAACATTAAAAAAAAAAGCAAGAGACTATAATTGAAAAGAGTTTATTTCTTAACCTTATTTATTTATAGTTTTATTCACAGTGTTAACATGTTTAACTCTCATTTTATTTTAATAAAATTTACAATTATATTTTTAAATATGTATAATTAAATTCTTAATTTTAAAATTTAGATATAATTAATTGATTTATTTTATAATTTGAACTTTAATTGATTGATTATTATATGTCTTATTAATCTGATTAATTTATTGATCTATAAATAATAGTCGTTGGATAATTGGTCACTGTTAAATAATAATTTAAGATGATGTATAATAGATCAAAAGATAAAATATACCATTAGTTTATTAGGTTAATAAATTAAATGTTAGTATCACTAAGTGATTATAGCATATTTTAGTGAATTTTGAAATTATAAATATTTTTAATAGAATTGCATTAATATAATGATCACGAAAATAAATATGAAATTATTGTAGATACATTCGTAATTGCTCGAAAGAAAATTATTTATATTTGAAATTAATTAGAAATTACAAATAATCAATTATGAATTATAAAATCATAAAATATTAAATGATGAAATTTAAATTATATATTTATTTTTATTGTTATATTCTTGGAAATTCTTCAATCCATTAAGTTTTAGTTTTAAATCCTATTTTAATTTTTATTAAATTATGAAAGTAAATTATTATTTTATTTAAATAATAAAAAAATATTAATTTTAATATTTAACACCGTTTTTTCGATAAAACATTACTATAAATTTATGAACGTGTATTTGCAAATTTTCACAGGAAGAGAGGGGAATATGGGGTGGGGACTATCGCAATAGATCAGGTTGTTTGTAAGAACAGCTCACAAGATCATTTTAAATGAAATATTATCTATATAGGTGTTAAAGAAGTTTCTCCTGACACAAAACTTATGCTATTCTTTTCATAGTTGTTCACAGCTCATTCATATTTAATATTTGTTAATTTATATTAAAAATATATATAATATTATTCAAAATTAATTCCCATTTTTGTATATTTTATTTTTTATTTTATATTATTTTTATACGTTATATCATTTATATTTTTAAAATATTTTGATAATTAATATTTTTTTTATAAATAATATATTTATGCACTATATCATCTATATTTTTAAAGTGTTTTGATAGCTAATAATTTTTAATATTTATTTATAAATAACGTGGTGTATAAAAAAAAAGATACATAACAAAATAAAAAATCCCAACTATATTAGAAACATGAATTTTGAAAATGAAAATCCATAAACCAGCCATATATGCAAATAACAACTATAGAAATTTCCTTATTTTTCTTCTATAGTTTGGCTCTTGATTAAGGCAATAGTTATATTCGTTTCATCAAATGAATAACAGAGAGGAAACTTCCATGACCTTATACACAACCAATGACTGTTTAACACCTTTACAGTGGGTCTTTTTTTATTTATTTAGGAATTAGGAATTAGGATACTTCCTATTCTATGCCACAGTTCTTCATTTGTTTTTGTCTTTATTGAAGAAACTTCCATTAATTAAATTAAATATATAATAATTGTATTTAACATGCAAGAAGAAAAAGAGAGGTAAGGTTCAAATAACCCAATTTTGACAATTCCAGGTTTCTAAAAATAAGAAAAGGCACAGGGGAACTTGTGTTTGAAATGTGAAATTTGATGTCAGCAATTCAACTTACAGATAATATAGCAATAACACTTTCATGCCCTTTGCCTGCAGCCCACCTTAGACTTCACATGTTGCCACGTTGTGTATATAATATACACTATAATATCAATCCACTTCACATTCATTATATATATATATATATATATATATATAGCAGTCATTGTTGCCGGTTGCTACCGCTTCTCTCTCTCTCTCTCTCTTTCTATATATATATATATAGCAGTCACTGTTGCCGGTTGCTACCGCTTCCATTTCTTCTTCGGGATACAATAACCATACCCTTTTTATTCATAATACAATAAAATTTTTATAATTAATATTCAATAAATTAATAATTTTTATTATATAATAATTTTTTTTATCCTGATTTAAATTAATATATTAATTAATAATTTTGATAAATTAATAAAATAATATTTTTTAAAAAATTCATATATAATTATATAGTTATATTTATATTATAAATTAATATTTATCAATATTCTATATATAATAAACTATAATACTTTATTAAAATATAAATTTGTTATTACTTATTTTTTCTTAAAATTTAAATAAAGTTGGATTATATTTCTAATTTTCCTTATTAAATTTAAAAATTATGGGGGTGAACTCTCGAATTTTAATAAAAATTTATAAAATGTTATTGATATATTGAGTGTGTTATCATCTCTAATTTCGTTTTAATGTACTTGATATTATAACTTAACTAACTTTTAAGTAAAATCTGTCAGAAATCTATTATTGTAATTTTTTTTAATGTATATGAGATGTTCTTTAATATACTCATATAATACTTTACGTATCTCATATGTTATGGTTGATTTTTAAATACATTTTAGATGAAAAAACGTTATAAGTTTGTAACTATGAAAAATATAAGAGATTTTTTAAAGTGATTTATATAAAAATTATTTTAAATTTAAATAATTATACTCACATATTTTTCTATCATTCATTTAATTCATATTTAATTTATACATATTTTTTTATTCAATTTATTTAATTCATATTCAATTGATAACATATTTTTTTTATTTTAATTAATTCATATTCAATTTATCACATATATTTTTTAATTCATTTAACTCATGTTGAATTGATTACAAAATTGAAAAAAATATTAATTTTTTAATTGATTAAATATTATTTATTGAATTGTAAATATTTTTTTAAATTAATAAATTATTAATTTATCGATTAATTAATATCTCTTTTAATTAATAGAATTTATTGCTCCCAACGTTATTAATTTATTGAGGTTTTATTGTAGTTTTTTAACTACGTCCAACTACGAATTTTTATTTTATTAATAGTAATTTATTTAATAAAATTATAATATTTAATATATTTTTATATAATTATATGTAAATAACAAGTTATTTAATTTTTATATTATGTAATGTTTATGAATTTAAAATATTATTTATATTGTAATAAATTAATTTTTTCATATTAATAAAAAATAATTTTTTTTATTATTTGGTATATATATTTTTAAGAAAAAATATATTATCTATAATTGAAAAATATATTAATTTTCAAATTATTTAAAGCATTTTATAATTTTTAATATATTTTTTATTTTTTAAATCAACAAAAAGTCAAAAATTAAATTAAAAGACATTTGCAAGGTTACAAGTGCAAACTCCAATAATATAATATAAACTTTTAATATCTAATAATAATCTAATAAATATAATATTTAAATTTTAGTAAAGTTTATAATAATGGTAATTTAAAAACTAAAAAATCATAATCAAATATAACTAATCTTTTCAAATTAATAATGTGTTTAACAATTTTTTAGACAAAAAATTTTCAAAACTATTCATTCGTCATTTTCTTTTCTTTTAAAATTTTAAATCAAAGTTAAATATACACAGTTATTTCAAATATTACAACAATAAAAATGCATAGTCAAATACATTTCCTTAAATTTATTTAGCTAATAATGATGGATTTTTATTTTAGCTAATTTTTATTGTTGACTTACAATCTTGAAATCCTTATTGCAGACTTGAAATTTCCTTAATTTTATAAAATTTATTAACTTGAAATCTTATAATTATTAACTTGAAATATTGATAAACACCTATAACTTATTAAAAAAATTGTTTTTATAAATATTTTGTCTATTATTATATAAATAATGTATTAATAAAAAAAAAATTAGTGAAATGACTTAAAAATTGATGCGGAGAAAACTTGTCTTAAATTTATAGATCGTTTCAATAAACAAAAATCTAAATAGAGTCCAAATAGTATTTATTTATCGACAGATAAAAAAGTGATCATAATTTTTTATTGGAGTCCAAATAATATTCATTTATCGGCAGACGAAAAAATGATTATAACTTTTGATCGGAGTGAATCATGGGCACATAATATATTATAAGAAAGTGATTTTAAGTTTTGGACTATAATTTTATGTAATAAAAATTATTTATTTTATTTAATATTAAGGTTTCAAATTATATATAAGTTTCATATTCAGTATTTAGAGATAATTATTTTTTTAATAAAATTTCAGTCACCCTAAAAATTATGTGTTTTCATTCGAACGCTTACTTCATTGTGTCAAAAATTAATAATAATAATAATAATTAAGAGTATTTTTTTTCTACATATATATATATATCCCAACCATATTTCTACAGACCATGCCCATTTTACTATTGCTTATAAATAATGAAAATATATGAATCCATTCCCATATTAACTTGGTTAATATGCACTTCCTAGTTAATTTCTAGTACCGAAATTTGATTTTTATATATGTTAAGTTAAAATTTCATTTATAATGTCTTGATATTTAATATATTTGTATTTTATATATAATGTTTTTGGAAAATAAAGAAAATTTTTTATTAATTATATTAAGCATTTCAATTATAATTTTATAATACTTAATCATTAAATTTTAAAATATTATTTTAAATATTAACTTAATATAATATTTTAAATGGATAATTAAAATTTTTAAATATCAAATATTATCTCTAATTGTTCATCTAAATCAACTTTTAATCGAATTTAATTTAATAAAAATTAATCAAATTATTTTTTTACATATTATTATTTTTAATAAAATAAAATAAATGGAATTATTATTTTTTTATAACAAATTTCTTATTTGATTAATATGATTAACAAGCTTTTTTTTTTAATATATTGAAATTAAAAATTCTATTATTAAATCAAAAATTTTTCATAATATATAAAGTTGAAGATTTAAAAAATATTTTTCATTAAAAACCTAAAATATATAAATTTTGAAAAAAAAGAGGAATATTTTATTTGATTTTCAGCACACTGATTTTGGATTTCTGTTAAGAGTAGTTCTTATTTTTTGGGTGGGCGGAGGTTATATGGGGTGGTTGGAAGTCCGAGTTCCAAAGGTATAGTGAGTCACATGCCTTTCTAACTATCTTTAGGTAATCTTATTAGTAGATGAAAAGCACAAGAGAATAGGCAGAGCAAGTTGAACCTGCAAATCTAGCATCACTTCAAGTGAACCCCACTTCAATATATATTATTTTATTTTTTATTTATGTTATATTATATATTGAATGTGGGTCTATAGATTTGTTAAGAAATTGATGAGTTTTTCATGTGAATTTATTTATATGAAATAAAATGAAATTTACATGAACATAAATAATGGGTGAGAGATGACACTTTTTTGTTCATCAAGTTTTTATTTTGTGGTAAAATATAAAACATAGGGACGATAATCCGTTGTAAATTTTATTTTTTATTGAGATTTGTCTTGAATGGAACGAAAATTTTTCGATTTATCTTCCTATAGAGATATGAATAAAGAGTATTTATTTTCTATTAGTGGAGACGGAGAGTGTATTTTCAACCCATGAGAATTTTTGTCTTCGTTTTCATGGAGACCTGATATTAGAATTATATAAATATATATAATATAATTATTTAATTACCATTATTTATATAATATTTATGTATTAGGATTTTTATAAAAATAATAAAGTGAAAAGTTTAATTCTATTTTACTAATTATATAATATTTTTAAATATTTTTTAATGTTTTATTAAACAATATTGCAGAATATTTTTAATATATTAGGTGTATTTATATTTTTATCATGTTTGATTGTTATTTTGTTACCTAAATTTTATTAATATTTTCTAAATAAATTTATTCTTATTTTAGTTATTATTTATAAATTTTATAAATATATATAAATTTAACAGCATAAAATTTAAGTAAAATAAAAACTAAATTATCTTTATATGTGAGACGGGGACGGAGATGAGATTTTTCGCTAAAATGAGGATGAAATGGGAATGGCTGCTCATTCCGCGCTATGTCCCGCTCTGTCCCGCTCTATTATCATCCCTATTAAAATAAAAAAAATTAGCGTCATTAATAAGAAAATGTTGATTTTCTTTTTATTGATCATAATTTATTTTTATAATTACATTTAAGAAATGATTTCTGAATATATATAAATTGAATGCAAAAATATGTTTATAAATTAGTCTGAGAAAGAAATTTAGTCATAATCCACTCAAAAGTAATAATAATAATAATATTTATTAATGTTTAATATTTATTTATACATGTCAAGATGATTTCTAGCTAGTCTCTATCACACTTTCTAAAATATTTTTTTTTTTCCTAACATGAAAGAGAAATGTTCTGCATATCAATTATTATATAAAACAAGTTGGAGGGGATATTATATTATTGTCATTTTTCTCTATTATATGTTATTTTATATAAAAAAAATATTACAATTTATCATATCCATTAACATTAAAGAGACTTCATCACACCCATCTCTTAACTAAAATTTAAGATACTCTTAAAATTAAAATTAAAAGATTTAAATGTTTCATAAAGTCTTAATTATTATTTTGAATTTATGATTTATTTAGTATATATAAATTTCATAATATTTTATAAAATTCATATATTATATTTATTTTAAATTTTTTATTATTAAAATATATAAAAATTATAATAAAAATAAATTTTATTAAAATCTCTGATAAATATTTTTAATATAATATATATGTTTTTTGGTGGGATTTTTGTCTGTTAATAATTGACAAGACCAGTGAGCTTAGATTCATAGAACCGTGGGTCAAGCCGACGGTGCGACTGCGTTTTAGTCAAATAATTTGGGAGCGAACGGTCCAAATAAATAGCAATAAAGAATAGAAAGTAGAAGCAGCCAGCCACCGAAACCAAATGCATGCAATTTGTGATGCGGTCAATGGCTTTACAAACAGTCAATTTTGAATATCTCCAGCCTTGTTTTGTTGCATTCATTGTTTGGACTTTTCTTCTGATAGCCCCTAAAAATTTTCTACCTGTACTTAAAAATATTTACCTATTTTTAGAATGAGAATTATCTGGTTATACATTTCTAGTAAATTTTTAGAGACCGCACTCACACACACATACACATATAAAACTAAAATAAAATTTATGTTTATAAATTAGAAGCTGATGATATATTTTTGTTGTAATGTAACGAAGAAACTGAAAATTAGATTATAAGTATTAGTTATAAAAAATATCTTTTATATGATTAGAAATTCAAAATTTAGAGTAATTCAAAATTTAGAAGAATTTGAGATAAAATCTTAACAGTAATAATTTAATATTTTAATTTTTACTCAAATAAAACCTTGGGAATTCCTTTCTTTGGCTTTACCTCTAAACCAAACCAAAGGGTATCTTGCGAAATCTTTTCCTTTGGTTGGATTACAAATGATTGGTGGAGTTTTTGTTTTCTTTTCTATGGGGAGGAGACTGCCCCATGATCCATCAAGATAGGCCTCTAACGGTGATTATTATAATTGCATGGGCAAAAGGGACCCACAGAAACTAGATTTGATCCTCCAATCATGGAATTTTGAAGAAATTTCCATCTTTACACACACAAATATATAATATTTTTTTCAAAAAGTATATTATATATTTTGCTAAGGAATAAAAATGACTATGAGGACACACATATATATATAGAGAGAGAGAGTCTCATTTTTTTTTAATAAATAAATAAATGAAAGATTAAAAAATAATTATCACTTTCTCTTTAAAATTTTTATCTTTCTTATGTGATTGTTTGGATTTATTTAAAATAAATGTATAACGACGTTTTAAAATTTAAAAAATATTAAATTATTTTTTGAGTATTTGAATGATTAATTTAAAATATTATTTTAAAACTTAAAAATAAAAAAAAAATAAAACATGATATTTTTTTTAAACAGCGTTTTCGAAATTATATTTCTATATAAATACTCTTTATATTTTCTTATTTTCTATGCTATAAACTCATTAATTTAAATATTAAAATTTATCAATAAAGACAATTTTAATAAATTTATGATCCGTAAATATTATATTTTCATTATAAATATAAGATAAATTATTTCACATCATTTATCTTTTGAGATTTTTGATTTTCATTTTTTAAAAATATATATGGGTCAGAATTTAAAATTAAATAGAATCGAATTATCAAAATAAGCAAAAAAAACCATTCATGCACGCTAGTGAAGGAACTCAAATTCATTAATTTGTCACGTTTTAAATAAAGATTTTAACTTTTTATTAGGATTTTTTTAATTTTTTGTTCACACAAGTAAAGTTTGAAAGGGTAAGGACTCTATAGGGTTTCCAAGAAGCAGGACTCATTTGATGGATAAGTTCACTAAATTTTAAAATATTAGGACATAGTCATATAATTTTTGACAATTCTTTATTAATTGTGACCATTTGTCGAAATATAAATAAAGCAAAGACCAGACACAGTAGCACAAAATGAGAATTAACAGCAACTGGAAATGTGCATGAATGTATATTTTTAATTACGTGACCATTTCAATAACATTTAGTTTCATCACTTATGAATTTATTATTATTATTTTTTGGGTTTGGATAGAAATTTCCTTTTGTTGACTTTGATTAATGTTATCTAAGAGATAAATAGTTATGGATTTACCCTTAATACGTAACTGGATTTGGATAAACAAGGGTCAAAATTATGGGTTGGCTGGCTAATGCCTGTGACTAAGGGTTAATTAAAATCTTAAAGACAACAACTTGTGTCTCAAAAAAATATTAATTAAAGAGTTATTCTGTAAAAAGGATTATTTAATAAAATTTTGTTTTCAAAATATTCAAATTTGAAATCAACATGTTTGTTCCCCGAGAATAATAATGATAAAAAAAATAATATCGATTAATTCGAATGATAAAAAACTTATTTTTTTAAATAATATTTTGAATTTAAGTTTTGTATATATAGAAAAGTGATAAAAAAAATTATTTTTTTAAATAAAATATTAAATTTGAGTTTTGTAAATATATAAAATAAATATTGGAAAACTTTTTTTCTTATAAATCTCATCCAATTTGATTTCGATTTTAGTGGAAATCAGTATGATTATTGGATACAAGCAGTTTTGTTAAAAAAGAAGAAGTCAAACTTGTTTGTTTAAATGTTGAATACGTAAATAGGATTAATTAAGTTAACTAATTGAATGAGTTACTGATCAACATTTAGTATAAGCGGTCAACATTGATTTCAAATATTGGGTTAGGCCCAAGTAGCCATAGGCTTTTATTCTTCATTTCTTTACACTCCATTCTTTAAGGTTTTATTTTTTAATTATTATTAAGAAACGATCGATTAAGTTAAATTTTAAGACTTATATGCTTTTTAGTTTTCCTTTTTGGGTTGGTGAGATGACAAATTAAGGGTTGAAATAAACAATTTTTGGCACATTTGAAACAATTCATATGCAAAAATTTAATTTAATTGATTTATATTAATAAAATTTAATTCAATTAATGATAAAATTTATACTATTTAGAATAAATTTTATTGTAATAAAATTAATTTGAATTTTATTATTTAAAATAATTAAAAAATAAAAATATTGTAATTAATTACATTCCCATTTTTTACTTTTATGTAAAATTAGTTATGTTTAATTTAAATTATAGTATTTTAAGTTTTTAATTATAAATTTTATTAAATGAATTGAATCAATATATAATTTTTTAATTTAAAATGGTTTCATTTCATTTAAAATAATTTTTTTAACTCAAAAGAATTGAATATTCTATTAATTATTTCTTTTCAAATATAAGAATTGATCAAATAAAATTTAATTATATTAATTTTTTTTTATAAAATTTGAGTTTTCAATGTCTTTTAGTAACTGAAAAATTGAAATTATTGGATATATTGAAATTTTGCTAGGTATGAATCTCTAACTTTTTACATTATTACAGTAAGAAATTCTAGCAGCGAGTCTAACAATATGGCTTGTTGTTTTATGAATTACAAAATAGGGTTCATCTCAAAGAGTATTTAAATTAGGCCTCAGTGGCTTTATTTGCACTAATTTACTTAAAAAAAGATTGAAAAAAGATGCTTTATCTTGAAAGGAATTCTTCCCTACCAGGCAGGTTTAAAACACCACAGGCCACATGGGTTCTGGTCCATAGGAAGGGCGCTATGACCCATGCCCCAAAGAAATAACATGGACCACGTAAACTCCCAGCTAAAAATCAATACCCTGGGCCTAGCCTGTAAAACGTCAATTAGGCCCATTTTTCATCTCCAAACCAATTATATAGGAAAAAGAAAAGAAAATATTATACAAATATATTATTTTTTGATTTTTTTTTTAATTTTACGGTTATTTTTTTTTATATGTTTAGTATATTTGTGATATATTTTTAATATATATTTAATATATATCGTATTTTTAAATATACAATATTTTTAAAAAATATTTTTAGATATGTAGTATTTTTTAAATTTTTTTTTAATAATAAAAATGAAATATTTTTTATTTTTTTTTTGATATTTTTAAAAATATCCCAAAAGAAAAAAGAAAAAAAATATAAAAATTAGTCTTTGTACCGAGAACTTCTTAGATGAATTTATTGGTTCACATCAAATTATAATTAACTAATAATAATACATTGACATACTCTCATTTAATTAGATAATTAATTATTATATTCACGTAGGTATTATTTTAATATATCTGATCATCATTAATTAATTTTTTCTTAAATCCGTTATTAAATTCACCTATTTTTTTTTAAATAATTATTTTAAATGGGTATTAAAATTTATAGTTAAAATTTAAATAATTCAAATTTTTTAAAATTTCAACTACAGATTATTTTGTGTAAAATTTGGGTTGCCAAAACACTAATCTATGATAATAAACAGAGATAAATGAAATTTTTTAGGAATTTCTATGAAAAAGAATGTGAAACATTGATTGGCAGAAATTGATAACAAAATGCAGTACATTTACTAGTCAAGCTCGTTTTGATCAAAATAATTCAGATAAAATTAAGTAACTAATCCAACACCGTGTGTTCATTTCCTCTTCCACAAAAAATGGAGAGAGCTAAAGAATCAGGCAGAGCATCAAGAAAAATGGCGTATAAAAATTAACAAGAACCACCTTCAAATTACAGTACAAGAAGTACAAACAAAATAATTACTTATACTAAAATCAAAACATTAATTAATTAATTAAGCATTATAATCAACCAAACACCCACACACGAGCACATATCCTTAATACCCTAATTAATTAACCGGATAATAAACAAACTTAAGCTCATCTCCTGCAACGAGTGATTCTAGAACAACCTCTAGTGTAGGGATTAACAGGAGCTCTAGATTTGAAACAATTATGAGTATAATAAGATCTACCAGACCTTGGAGGACAAGGAATTCTATTAGCAGCAAGAGCTCCATAAGATATATAATAATGAACTCTTCTCCAAAACAAAGATCTGTGTCCACCTATCTCTTCATTTTCATCTATCAATCCATCATCAAACTCATCTTTCACTTCCATATCGCTGTACATAGACATCGCCATTGGCCATTCTAAAGCGTCCGCCGTTATTTTCAATCCTGTTTCTTCGACCTGGCATTGCATTTTTGAGCTGAGAGCAAGAAAAATAGAGAAAAAGAAAAGAAATTGTTTAGAAATCGCCATTGACAACTAAGCAAAGCTAGAAAGAGGCTAATTGGCTTAATTGGCGTGATTGAAGGACAGAGCTCACATGGAGGTGAAAATAGAGAATTAATTGGGTTTACAGCTGTGTTTCATTAAGGAGTGTCTGATTTGGCACCGCTTTGCCCGTGCGAGTGGAGGGAGGGGGGGGGGGGGGGGGGGGGGGTTGGTTGGGGGTGTGCGGTGTTATTTTGGGTTTATTTTTTAGTGTGTTTTTATTTTTTTTTTTTTTTTTTTTTTTTTTTTTTTTTTTTTTTTTTTTTTTTTTTTTTTTTTTTTTTTTTTTTTTTTTTTAATATTTTTTTTTTTGTTTTAAAAAAAAAAACCCCCCC
>CANXYC013100813.1:0-12214 GCA_948193065.1 Aleurites moluccanus | reverse complement strand
GCATGTAATTTGATGCAATGTAAACTCACCTAAGTCTCCAATTAGCCTTTACACAAGTCAATTCCACCAATTTCCACCAAATAGCCAAAAATGGTTACTTTGAAAATCACCTTTGATCAATCTCCAATTCTACATCAATTAGTTACCTAAACACATCTAATTGACTAATTCTAACATCAATTAACATAAACAAACTATAATTCAACAATTCATTCTATACAACTTCAAAATAACCATTCAATTTAGGGATTTCATCAAATTAGTATTAATTGAAGCAAAATAATCACAAACCCATCTAATTCAACCTAAATAACATCTAAATAATCAATCAAAATAAATAAAACAACATTCTAACCTCAAACTCCCAAAGTGGCTGAATGCTTCAAGCTTGGATTCCTCCAAATTCTTTACTCCTCCAAGCAATCTAATGATAGAAATGAGTTAAGCTAAGTTGATTTATTATTTTGCTATCAATTTCCTTATGATTTCTATAAGAAATGAAGAAGACATGGATTGAAGAAGGCAAAGAAATGGTTCGGCAATAACATGAAGAAGAAGAAGAAAATGGAGCAAAAATTGGCTAAGGCAAAATATAAAGAAAAAACTATTGGACAATTACAACTAAATCCCTCAATTCTCATTCATTACACTTTGGTCCTTAAATTTTCTGTAATTTATTCTGTCAATTCTATTAAGATTTAGATATCAGAGTGAAGAGTCAATAAGCTTATTTTAATTTATACTTATTTATAAAAATGGTTCTGGAGTCATTCTGTAATATCGACCGACCAATTTTTACTATTCACCTTAAACTTCCATTTATTTACAAAAATGCTATTACTTACTTTTTCAGTATTCCTAAATGATTTTCACTTCTTTCTTTTTACCAAAATTAAACATAAATTATGGTCATCTTTTACCCCCAGATCAACTTCAGAAATTCTTCCGTTGATCGAACTGCTAATTTCTCAGCAGTGTTCTCGATACCGCCGCTTTCTAGAAAAGTATCAAGTTCGCTTCCTAACTGTGTCTCTAAAATTATTTCCCACTATTTCAAGACTAATGGACCACATACTGAGAATTAATTCATGCATGATAGTTATAACTTTCTAGGGTATTACATTGAAAGACCCGATTTTGAGACTGAAATAGCATTGAAATTACAAAGGAAACTCTGATAAAATTTATGTAAAATTTATAATTAATAAATGGGATTTAAGTATTGATGAATGAGTTAATATTGGTTGAATGATTGATAAATGGAATATTCATGGGTTCTACGGGTTTCCGATGACCTTAGGTCTACCCATGCCCTAGGACTGTTGCGGCCCAAAAGTGGGTTGTGATAGAGGTAGTATCAGAGCTAAAGGTTTATAATATGTGTCATAGGTATCAATGAATTAATAAGTGTACCATGGAGCATAGGATTTCTGTCTCGTCAATTGAAGTTATCTAATAGTATAGTATTCAACGTTGTCCGTTATTATTACCATTCTTTAGTGCATTTATAAATATACTGTGTAATATAGAAAGAAATGTTTACTAAGAATTAATAATTAAGTAATAGTAAATTGTATAAAATGCGAACTGGTAGAGACTAAAAGTGATTAATATAATGAATGTATTAATGTAAGGAACCTAATTCAAATAAGAAAGTGAATCATTGATATAGTGAATAATGAAAACTCTTAGAATAATATCAAAAGTAAAGTTAGCTTAAATGAGTGTAAAAAAAAATAATAGTGGAAAAAGGGAATACAGTTATTGATTAATAATTGAATATAAACAATAAGACTAATGAGTAGAAGAATTGAATGAAAATATGAAAAATTGTGAACAGTGGAGTACATGTGATGTGGATGACAAATATGTAAGGTAAATGATGATTGAATACGAAAAGTGAAAATATGAAATTATTGAGGTATAGCTTAATGTTATTGAAAGGTTATTGACATGATTAGTGTTATAGTGATTAAATACAATGAGTAATATATTGTGAACTTAGGAAGTGTAACTGCCGTGAAAAGTTAGTTACAAAATTAAAGTTACAGTGCTTAGAGAATAATAAGAGTATATATGATGGTATAATTACTTGATTATTAAAGTTCAAACATAAGTAAATAAATATTAAACTATTGTTTATTGAAATTTAGGGAATATGCTCATGAAAAAAGAGTTAATGGTCGAAATGATAAAGTACAAAAAAAAAATAAAAGATTAATGCAATGATATTAATAAGGTGATTGAAAATATTAAGGTATAGTATATTAAAAATCTAAGTACTGTATTATCAAATGTTTATGGATTATAGATCGTATACTGATAAGAAATGATATGAAAATTATGGAATAGCGCAAAAGATAAGAAGACTATAGAATTTGACGCATTAGTCTGAGTAAGATGATAAGTAATATAGAGAAAATATTTACAAGATGATTGGAGACTGTTTGATGTACATATATCGATGATTACAGTATTGGATGAGAAAATTTGAGGATGAATTTTATTAAAGGGGATAGAATGTAATACCTCAGTAGACAGAATAATGGATAGTGAGGAAGTACAGAAAACAATATAGATATAACGAACTATAGTAACAGATATAATATTAATTGAAGTATGAATAGGCTCAATCGATTATGAAAATATACAAAGAATGATAAAGAGTAATATTTAAGAATTTTTGAGCCTCAACTGGGCCACTTTTGAGGTACTGTCCCGGAAAGTACTAGTATTAATTACACTGCTGGGAAAATAGCAGTCCGGCTAATTTAAGAATTTTTGACCCAATCATGGGGGGATTAAATAATTTAATTTTATGAGAAATTATGATGAAAATAAAGAGTTGAAAAATATTTTGGAATACTGAAAATAAGAGTAATGACAAAATTATAAATAAAGGCAATTTTGGAGGCAATTTTGAAAATTCACTGTCTGGAATCCAGAAATGACCCAGAACTATTTTTAAATAATAGAACAATTTAAAATAAGATATTTTACTCCCCACACTTGAGGTTGAATCTAAACAGAATAGACAAAATAAATTACAAAATATTTTGGGGTAAAAAATGCAAATAAGAAAAATTTTGTGCCAAAATGCAATTAAATAAAGTTGTGGGACCCACCTATTATAGAAATAAGCCAAGGTGGCCGGCTATAAGAGTGAGGAGATGATTTTTTTATTAGAAATAATTAATTGTTTTATCAATTAATTGAATAGGTGACAAATCACCAACAATCTAGAAAATTCTATTATTTTATCTTCATTTTATTTTAGTTTGGCTTTGTATATATAAGAAGAGAATGAAAATAGGAAATGGGAAAGGTGGTGGCCGAACCATAAGAAGGAAAATACCATATAAATAAGTCTTCAAACCTTTCCAAAGAATCAACCAAAAATAGATAGGAAATTAAAGAAGGAAAAAGCTTTAAGAAGAATATATGATAGAAAAATTGTGTTCAAGCTTTTGGTGGAGCAAAAGGAAGTGGGATTCAAGTATTTTGATTTGAGATATTATTCTTAAACTCATTATTTTAATTGAATTTGTGTAAGTTATGGTTTAATAAAGTAGTACATTAATTGATTTAAGTTAAAAATGCAAAGAATGAGATAGGGTTAATGTAGTTTCTGAAATCTGATTTGAAACATAATTTGTGGCTAATATTCTGAAATTTTAATGACTAAATTTGAAGATGGTTAAAACATGTAAGTTGTAGATAAATATATTAATTAGATATCTGTAAAAGGAATTTTGGAAATTCAAAGTGAGGAACCTGGAATTAGGTTTTCTAAAAAATGTTATTGTATTTTTATTGTATATAATGATAGAGACAGAATTAGAAGAAATTTTCAACATAAAAAGTGTTCATTTATGTCTTATATATAATCCTATCAAAGGGTTTTTCAATTAAATTTGTGGTTTATGAGATATTAGGTCATTAGTATAGACTTCCCGGAATGACTGTTTAACAAAACATAGGTTACAAAGTTCTATTAATATAAGGGCTTTAAAATTTGAATTAGAGAAAGTGTTAAACATGAAAAATGTTAATTTATATATTATATAAATGTATGAAAAATGGTTTTGTAATTGGAGGAGCACTGATTAATTTTAGGTATGGAAACATGGTATGTCTGGATAAAGGTTTCAGGGTAGTAGTTTAACTTTGGAAATTCACTAATAATTGTTTAGTGATCCAAAAATTATAAAATTTAGATATGTTATAATTTTATGTGCCTATTTTTAATAGGAAAAGGAATTATAGTAATTGGTTAAGTATTGATCAAGTTATTAGCAAAAGAACAGTGGAGTACATGTGATGTGGATGACAAATATGCAAGGTAAATGATGATTGAATATGAAAAGTGAAAATAAGAAATTATTGAGGTATAGTTTAGTGTTATTGAAAGGTTATTGATATGATTAGTGTTATAGTGATTAAATACAATGAATAATATATTGTGAACTTAGGAAATGTAACTACCGTGAAAAGATAGTTACAAAACTAAAGTTATACTGCTTAGAGAATAATAAGAGTGTATATAATTGTAATACCCTAGAAGGTTATAACTCATATGCATGAATTAATTTTTAGTATGTGGTTCAAAAGTCTTGAAATAATGGGAAATAATTTTAGAGACACAGTTAGAAAGTGAATAAATTACTTTTTTAAAAATCGGCGGTGTTGGGAACACTGCCGAGAAATTTGCTGTCTGGTCAATAGAAGAATTTCTGAATTGGACCAGGGGTGAAAGATCACCTTAATGCATGTGTAATTTTAGTAAAAATAAAGAAGTGAAAAATATTTAGGAACACTGAAAAAGTAACCAATGGCAAAATTATAAATAAAAGAAACTTTAAGGTGAATAGTGAAAATTGGTCCGTCGAAGTTACAGAATGACTCTGAAACCATTTTTATAAATAAGTATAAATTAAAATAAGCTTATTGATTCCCCACTTTGAAATCTAAATTCTGACAGAATTGTCAAAATAAATTACAGAAGAAGTTGGGGTCAAAACCTAATTACTTGAAAACTTAAGGACTAAAATGTAATTTGCCATATGATTTTAGTATAAAAGCAACACTTAGAACATTTGACCATCATCTTCTTCCTTTCATACTTCTTGGCCGAACCTTCCTTTCTTCTCTTCCCCCTTTTCTACTACAAATTTCTCACCAAAATCCTTAAGAAAAATCAAAGAAAAGTTGAGTTCTAACCTAGTTCTATCAATTGCCACCATTGATTTACTTGGAAGAACAAAAGAATTCAAGGAATTTCTTCATCAATATTTCGGCCACTTCACTCCATCAAGGTAAGGAATTAGTTTGTTCAATTTTATAGTTTAGTTAGATGATTTTAAGGTTGAATTGAATAAGTTTTATGTTAGATTACATCAATTGATGCATTTTGATAGAAATGCCTAATTTGCCTAACCTAGTTGAAGTTGTTTGCCTTAGCTATGTTGATTAGAGTTAGTTTATGTTAATTGATGTTAGAATATGTTAATTAGAGGCTATTAGGTAACTAATTGATGGTTAATTTGATGTAGAACACAAAGATTGTCAAAGTTGCCCATATTGCCTTCTTTGAAGAATTGTGGTGGAAATCAATTTTTCAAAGCATTTGGAAGGTTTAGGTGAGTTCTATATGCATCATTTAACATGTATAATGCCTTAGAATTGAAATTTGAAACCTATCTTGGAAGATGGTTTTTGGCCGAACCATTTAGTACTATTCATGGCCTTCATTTTCTTTTATTTTTGCCTTGAATTCCTATGCCATTTTGATCCATTTTATGTTGTTTAATCTTGTTTATTTGATACCTATTGTGTTGTTGCCAATGTGGTTTGTTGTTGATTGAAATGGGCAAGCCAAACTTGTACCAAAACCTAACCTATTTGGCTTGCCACTTTGTGCCTACCAAGTATTTGATTAAATGTCTAGTTATTTTTGCCTTAGCCTATTGCTTTGTATTCCATAGGCCTATCATTTAAATGCCATTGTTGCCAATGACATTGGCATGCCAATTGGCCTACCGATTTCCTTTGCCGAGTTAATCTTTGTTCCATACCTTTGTTGTTTACCAAACCAATTACCATTGCCTATTTATTTTCTATTGCTATGCCATTGATTAAATCGTTACTTGTATGATTACTATTGAGATTATTGCTATTGGTGATACCATTGTTACATAATGGTATCTATTGATATGATTTTCACTTGTATTGACCTAAATGTGGTTTGATAGAGCTACCGCTCTAATAGGGTAGTGGGTACATACTGTCGGTAATGTACATATTGATATTGATGCCCTAGCTGGGAAGGATTATTGGTCCCGGCCATAGGACCTGATCAATCTTATGCTTACTTGATATGTGATCGATTGTGTGATTACACATAATCTACGTGTTACAGGGCCCTATATCTGTCTTACCATATGATTCTATACCATTTTTATGACCATTGATCTTCCTGTTAAATTCTAATATTGATTCTGTAAACCATCATGATTGGTACTGTTTCCTTTGCTCTATTATTATTATGTGTTCTTGACCTAGCTTATTTTATTGGCGATGCATATAGATTCACTGAGTATCTTATATACTCACCCTTTGATTGTTTACCCATTTCAAGAGAGGAGTAGACTGCAGAATCCCATCGTCTGTCATCCGAGGATTTCTGCTTGTTGTCATTTTATGTATATATTCTGAATTCTGTATTTTGATGTTCATAATCTAGCTGCTCCATGGGGTATGTATGGGATAGTTAGAATATGAACATTTATATGTATATGATGATGTTTTATGATATATAATGATAATATGAGATGTGATAATAATTACCACAGCCAATAGCACTAGATTATAGAAATAATTGCAGAATAATAGAATGAATGGTAACTAAGTAAAATGGATAATTAATTGATGGTTATAGATTATACATGTGATACTGGGTTCTACGTGTGTCGGTCGCCATTGGCATCTCTCTCATCCTAGGACCGTCGCGATCCGAAAATGGATTGTGACAGAGGTGGTATCAGAGCTCTAGGTTACAGATAGTGGAGTTTTAGGTTACAGATGAATAGTATCTGAATTACAGAGGAATAGTGACTAAGTATAGAATGGGGTAGAATTAAGTAAACCATGGAGCATAAGATTTCCTTTGTCGTCCTTTGCTGTTATCATTTGTTATATGTTAATATTCTGCATTTCTGTTATATTCTAAGTGTGTTTCCATTTTTCCCGATAGATTACAGAGATATCCGACGAGAGGGACAGAGATACCAGGAAAGCAGAGGTAGCCTCCAATGAGTCCTTATAAGAGAGTTATCAGTTTTTAAGGGTCCGTCCATATCCCTACAGACTTCAGAGGATACAGAGAGGGGCAATGATCCCTAAAGGATTGAGATGATGAGGGGGAAGATGGAGTTATGCAGGGAGTTGGCTGATTTGAGGCCGGAGCATCAGAATGTACTGCCACTACCAGTTCCAGCAGCAGTGCCCCCACCTGTGGTACCGGAGGCAGTACCAGTTGCACCAGCTCCTGTGCAGCCAGTAGGGGTTCCTGGGGAGCCTGCTGTACAGGGAAGCCGTAGAGCTATTAAGGAGGGTGGTGTATCCATGTTTAGCTTTATGAAGCTAAATTTACCAGAGTTCAGAGGAGACAGAGATAGTGACCCAGTAGACTTTCTGGAGGAGGTAGAGAAGGTAGTGAGGAGACTACCTTGTTTTGAGCTAAGAGCAGTAGATCTGGTGGGATTGTTACTAAAAGGGAAGGCATGAACTTGGTTTTCGAAGAGGATGGAGCCCAGGCTATATGGTGAGCACCCACCCTCATGGGCTGAGTTTCGACAGGGGGCTTATTGACAAGTTTATTACAGAGGGGTGAAGACCTGTAATTTGGTTCGGTTTGAGCAGTTAGAGTAGGGGGATAGATCTGTGGAGGAGTACGCGGAGGAGTTCATCAGGCTAAGTAGGTATGCTACTCATATTGTTCCTATTGAGGCTGATTTGATTAGCAAGTTTATGAGGGGTCTTCATGCTGCACTTCACAATGCATTATTGGCTACAGAGTTTATTTCTCTGATGACAGTTATTGATAAGGCTACACAGATGGAAGAGAAGTATAAGACAAAGAGGGCAAAAAGGGACCAGAAGAGGAAATGAGGTCCAGGATCTCAGGTTAGGAGGGGGGAGAGTAGCTCCTCACCTAGGCAGGTAGAGCTAGTGCCTCGGTTTGATCAGAGATCTTCAGCTAGTAGTCAAAGGAGGAAGGTTCAGAGTAGGGGACCATCAATGGTACGTCTACACCTGCTTATTCACAGAGTTCCTCTAGACCAGCAACACAGATGCTTGGTGTGCCTGTTTGTGGGTTCTGTGGACGGAGGCACGAAAGGGAGTGCCAGTTACAGTCAGGTGCCTATTTGAAGTGCAGGCAACATGGTCACTTCATTAGCAGATGTCCATTATGGGGTGAGCAGTAGCCATCTGCTACGGTTTCTCAGCCGACGGTATAGATGAGTCAAAACATAGGCAGAGAGGCTTCAGGCAGAGGTAGAGGCAGAAGAGGACAGGCTCCCAGTGGTAGCCAGGCCCCAACGAGTAGGGGTCAGGAAAGAGTATTTGCAGTCAATACCAGGAGGCTCAGAGATTAGATAATATAGTCATAGGTACTATTCTGATTCAGAATGAGATTGTAGATGTTTTATTTGATTCGGGTGCTACTCATTCCTTTGTGTCACCACACTTTGCACCTAAATTGAATAAGGAAAGGAAATTATTAGATGTACCTTTTAGTGATTGCTACTACTATGGGTGAGAGTGTTGATGTGAATTATTTCTGTCCTGATTGCATAATTGAGATTGATGATAACATATTGCGTGTTGATCTAATTGAGTTGCCTATATTAGAGTTAGATGTGATTTTGGGTATGGATTGGCTTAAGAGGCATCGGGCGGTTATTAATTGTTATTGAAAGAAGGTCAGGTTTCAGCCTGAGGGACAGCCAGAGTTTGAGTTTCAGGATGATATATGGGAGTTCAGTGTTTATTTGATTTTTGCTATCCAGGCTAGGAGGATGATTAGGAAAGGTTGTTCAGCTTATTTGGCACATGTGATAGATGTGCAGAAGTCTTTTGTACAACTTGATTAGATACCGGTGGTTCAGGAGTTTCCTGATGTGTTTCTTGAGGAGTTGCCAGGATTGCCCCCAGATAGGGAGATTGAGTTTGAGATTGAGGTGCATGCCGGCACTGATCCTATATCCATTCCTCTATGCAGAATGGCTCCAACTGAATTGAAGGAATTGAAGGTGCAGTTACAGGAGCTATTGGATAGAGGGTTCATTAGATCGAGCAGTTCTCCTTGGGGTGCACTAGAGTACAGACAACTGAATAAGGTGACAATGAAGAACAAGTATCCATTGCCACAAATAGATGACTTGTTTGATCAGCTGCAGGGTGCTAGCCATTTTTCGAAGATTGATCTGAGGTCTGGGTATCACCAGTTGAAGATTAAGAAGGGTGATGTACCTAAGACTGTTTTCAGAACCCGATATGGGCATTATGAGTTCTTGGTGTTGCTATTCGGGTTGACCAATGCACCGACTGCTTTTATAGATCTGATGAATAGGGTGTTTAGGTCATTTTGGATAAGTTTGTCATTGTACTCATTGATGACATACTTATCTATTCTAGGAGTGAGGAGGAGCATTAAAGCATCTGAGGATTGTGTTGTAGACACTTCAGGAGCATCAGTTATATACTAAGCTATCTAAATGCCAATTCTACCTAACCGAAGTGTGTTTCCTTGGGCATGTGATATGCAAGGAGGGTATTAAGGTGGATCCTCAGAAGATTAAAGCAGTTGCGAATTGGCCTCAGCCTACTAGTGTTTTAAAGGTTCACAGTTTTTTTGGGTATGGTAGGGTATTACAGGAGGTTTGTGAAGGATTTCTCCAGGATTGTAGCTCCATTGACTAGGCTGATGCGGAAATAGGAGCGTTATCTGTGGACTGATGAGTGTGAGCGTAGCTTTCAGACTTTGAAGTCTTGCCTCACCAGTGCTCCAGTATTAGCATTGCCATTAGAGGGGGAGAAATTTATGATGTATTATGATGCTTCTCGGATTGGATTGGGGTGTGTACTGATGCAGAACAGGAGGGTGATTGCTTATGCTTCTCATCAGTTAAAGAAGCATGAAGCAAATTATCCGACACATGATCTTGAGATGGAAACTGTGGTATTTGCATTGAAGATTTGGAGGCACTACTTGTATGGATCAAAATGTGAAATATATACTGATCATAAGAGTTTACAGTATATATTTCAGCAGAAGGATCTGAATCTTCGGCAGCTCAGATGGGTGAAGCTACTTAAGGATTATGACTGTGAGATCCTTTATCACCTGGGTAAGGCCAATGTAGTGATTGATGCACTGAGCAGGAAATCTATAGGTAGTCTAACTCATATTATGATTGGCAGGAGACCCTTGATTCTGGAGATGAGGGATTTGGCAGTTATGGGAGTGAAGTTGGATTTAGGATCCCAAGATCAGAACCAGGCTCTGATAGCCCAATTTCGGGTGAAGTCACTGTTGCTTGATGATATTAAAGTGGCTTAAGATAGGGATCCTTATCTATTGAAGCTTAAGGGAGAGGTACAGAATGGGAAGATGACAGAGTTTACAGGGGAGGATGGTGTACTGAAATGTGGGAAGCTTATATGTGTACCTAATTTTGATGGGCTACAGGATCGGATTATAAGAGAGGCTCACTATTCAGCATACAGTGTACATCCAGGGATTACCAAGATGTACCATGATCTGAGAGATGTGTATTGGTGGCCTGGTATGAAGAAAGATGTAGCTCAGTTTATGTCCAAATGCTTAGCCTGTCAGCAGGTTAATTTTAAGCATCAGAAGTCATCAGGGTTGCTTCAGGAGATTGAGTTACCAGAGTGAAAATGGGAGCAGGTTACTATGGATTTTATAGTGGGTCTACCGAGGACTACCAGGGGTTATGACTCTATATGGGTGATTGTGGACCGGTTGACGAAATCTGCTCATTTTCTGGAAGTTAAGACCAGTTATACGATAACTCAGTATGCACAGTTGTATGTAGATAAGATTGTGCGACTTTATGGAGCTCCTTTGATGATCATTTTTGATAGGGGTACACAGTTCACTTCCCGATTTTGGCAAAAGTTTCAGGAGGCTATGGGTACACAGTTACGGTTTAGTACTACTTTCCATCCGCAGACAAATGGGTAGTTGGAGAGGACAATCCAGACTTTTCAGGATATGTTTCGGTTGTGTGTTCTGGATTTCAAAAGTAACTGGAATTACTATCTGCCATTGATAGAGTTTTCTTATAACAATAGTTGCCACTCTTCTATTGGTATGGCTCCATTTGAAGCACTATATCGTAGGAAGTGTAAATCTCCAGTGTGTTGGGTGGAGCTAGGGAAGAAGTAGTTAGAGGGGCCAGAGTTGATCAGAGAGACCATGAAAAAGGTGCCTATGATTAGAGATCGGATGAAGACTGCCTTCAGTAGGCAGAAGAGTTACGCTGATCCGAAGAGAAAAGATGTACACTTTACAGTTGGTGATCATGTCTTCCTTAAGGTCTCATCGATGAGGGGTATTATGAGATTTGGGAAGAGGGGAAAGTTGTCACCAAGGTTTATAGGCCCATTTGAGATTCTAGAGAAGATAGGTAACATGGCCTATAGATTGGCTCTTCCACCTAATATGAGCTATGTACATCCGATTTTCCACTTCTCGATGCTATGGAAGTATGTGTCTGATCCGTCACATATATTGGAGGTACAGGATATGGGTCTCAATCAGGACTTGTCGTACGAGGAGCTACCAGTGGAGATAGTTAATCGACAAGTCAGACAGCTGCAGAATGTAACACCCCAATTTAAAAGCTTAGAACTTAAGTTTTAAGAGGCAAACCTAAGGGGTTCCTTATGTGTTTATATGATATGTATTATGCATGTTTATGTTTAAATTGAATGAATATGCATGTTTTAGATAGTTTTACACATGTAAATGTGCATCAAAGGTTGTTAGGAAGAAATCGGGAAAAACTCAAAATTTTGTGAACTAGGGGTAAAATGGTCATTTCACACCCCTTCGAGTTTTTATGGAATTAACATGATATTCAAAGGTAGAAAAGAAAATTAGGACTTGAAAATGATGTTATTT
>CANXYC013099890.1:0-14333 GCA_948193065.1 Aleurites moluccanus | reverse complement strand
ATATATAAAGCCACCTAGAGGCCAAAATAACTACAGAACTTAAAACTCTATATGACAAATGAAAAAGTAAAGTTGAAGATTTGTGTCTATCTTAGGAAATTGTTCTTCCTATGCTCATCTCTAAAGACGGAAAGCAGATGTAGATGTAAGAATTTCACATGTAGAGTGAAATATTGAAACTTGAGACATTATTTTACTAATATAATTTTTATATTTATAAAAATGAATTGAATTTAAAATTTTAATTTTTAATTTATTTTTCAATGCGAGTTGTCTAAAAATGGAGAACTTTATGTGGGCTCTTGCACATTTTAATATATATATATATATATATATATATATAGAGAGAGAGAGAGAGAGAGAGAGAGAGAGAGAGAGAGTTTGAATAAAAATTAGTGTTTTGTTAAACTAATCAGTTTTGTTAAAAACGAGCGTTAATCATAAAACTCATCCCCAGCTTTTAAAATTTACGTTAAATACTTAAAATAATCTAATTTTTTTTTATTCAAATATTTAAAAAATTACAAAATTTCTTAACTTTCTCTTAAAATACAATTTATAATATTTAGCTTCCTATTTAAATACTCTTATAAAAGTTGTAATAAAGTCCGTGAGATATATTCTGTGTCGTCTTTCATTGTTGGGATGGGAATAAAAAGGCTACTTGGCATTTATGAACCCATTTTCAAATATAACATGTGTTTGAAAATGCATCTGCTTAGTTATAATTAGGGACATATCCATGCTTGGGTGAATTTGAATTTTGAAATTTTTTATTTTTTATTTTTGCAAATTTTTGATAAATTATATATTAGTTCATAAAATTTAATATAATTAATATTTTCATTCTTATTTTTTTTTAATTCGCTAATTAGTTCATATATTTTTATTTATTCAGTATAATTGATCATTTCATTAATTTTATAGTTAAAATTTTATAAAAATATTGAAATATCTTTTATTTATATTTAAAATTTTCATTTCAATCATAATCAAATTTAAATATTTTTTTTATTATAATAATTTGCGTGAAGAAAATTTTACAATTTAAATTTATAATTTTATTAAACTATAATATTAATATTAATTCAATGATTTAATTACAGATTTTAAATTTCACTAAAATGATAATAAAATTTTAATTAGAATGAGAATTATTTATCTGTACAAAATTAAAGTTTTAATTTTAATTTTAAAGTCAATAATATTAAAAATTTTATCATAGAATTTACAGATAGATTGATAGAAATTTTTAATAAATATTTTATGAGATGAATATAATAATTAATTATTTAAATCATTTAGATATATTATAATTAATATGTTGATATATCAAATAATTATTAATAAATTATGATAAATTAAATTATGTTGAAAATTTTTCAAATGGGAGATTCTTATTATTTTATCATTTAATCAGTCGTATTCTATCCTATCCTAAATTTATATGAAAGATTCTCCTTTTATTCTCTTTCTCAATGCCCCCAAGAAATGATGTTTGATGCTACTGTTTATAAGCATTTGGAGAGATTTATTCTCTTATTGATTCATTCTGCTCAATTTCAAATTTAATATAATTATTGACACTGAAGAAATTGGGGGAGTTAGGGATAGCCTTGGTCTTCCCCCTAAATTTTTTAAATATATGTATATATATATATAAATTTTTTAATTAGTCTCCTAAAATTCTTAAATATATATATGTATGCATGTAGATTTTTTAATTGGCCTCAAAAAAAAATTATATATAAATAATAGTATTAAAATTATATGTAGATTTTTAAAAAAAATTATATATAACTTATATTATTAAAATTTTCTACTAGTCTAACTTTAACCCCTCTAATAGTACTAAAATTACATATAAATTTTTAATTGGCTCCCTAAAAAAATTATATATAATTTATAGCAATAAAATTTTCTATTAATTTAACTTTGGTCCCCTAATAAAACTTTTTGGTTCTACCCTGATTACTGAATATCAAAAGGTTTAAAAAAAAATTAAATTTAAAATTTAAATTTAAAATCTTTAATTATTTTAAAGTTTTTAATAATATTTATCTTAAAACTTTTTATTAAATTAAAAATTATTTAAAATAATAAATTAAATCTTAATTTAAAATTTTTATTAAAGCAAGTAGAAAATAAAAAAAATAAAATGTAAAAACCGTTTTACCCTTCAATTCAAATAAAATAAATAAAACAAAATAACTTAAGACATCCCAAAAAAGTTTTTAAAACATTTTTGTGTATTGCACTGAAGTTATTATTATTATTTTTTTTATCTTGGGCTCGTAATATCTAATTCACTGGAATAGATTAATTTATATTCGAGTTGGCTAGAATTATAAACAGAATAAAATTTTTTAATATTCATTTTCTCTATTCATAATATTTAAACGTGAGATATTATTTAAAAAATAAATAATTTTTTTTTCATTTGAATATTAGTTACACTGAAGTTATTTTTGTTGTTAATGATGATGATAATTCTAACCAATTAAATTTAATAATGTTGAAGATTAATGTTAAGCAATACCAAATCAGTCAAATATATATACAAAAAATGGTTAATAGTGTACTGGCGTCGGACTCTTCCATCGGGCTTATGTGAATCTTTGGTTTGGTGAATTGGGCTTGTATTTTCACTAGGGTTTTCGTGTTTTCTTATGCATTAAAAAACTTGACCCTTGGCCATGATTATGTGGTGGATGGAATTTAAGGCAACCTTAAACAATTTTTATTATACAGAAAATTATTAAGTAGGATAAAAATATATTTATTTTATTTATATAAAAGTAAAATTTATAAAAATATAATTATTTTATTTATATAAAAGTGAAATTTATATAAATATATTTTTATTTTAATTATATTTTATATGAATTAAAAAAATATATTTTCATCCTATTTAATAATTTTATTTATTATATAATTAGTAAAAAAGTAAAATTACATTAAATTAAATTAATTCAATGATATACATGTGAATCCTGACCTATGGTCAACAATACAGACATATGGGCTATAGTCAACAATACACTATGTTATGAGTCAGACATGCTTCCATTTTCAGCTCCAAGCAATGAATGTGTGTAGGTTCCATCAATTGAAAATGTGGCAAACTAGCAATAATCAAGTTGGCTAGCGTAACATTTGGAAATATGTTTTTGGTTGTTGTTATACATCATTTTCTTAGTACCTATTGCTAGTGCCTTGGAAAGTTGGAGCCACAGTTATACGGTCTCCCCCGCATAAATAACAACCGGTCTAATTTACAACTACTTGTCTGCTGTTGAGTTTCTACAGCCTTCTACTCCTCCTTTATAAGTATAATCAATTTCTTGGTTCTCAATTAGTATATACAAATCAATTTCTTTTGCACAACTAATAATTGTGACAAATCAAATATATATGTACTGTAAAATTAACTATATATTAATTACTAAAAGATACATATAAATTTTCAAAAACTCAATATATATATAATTTTTATTGATTTTAAGATAATTTAATGATAAATACATATTAATTTGGATAATAAATTTAGAATCAATTCTTTCTTTTTCAATATAAAAAAAACTTATTTTTAAAAAATAAAAAAATTATCGAATAAGATATTAAAATACAAAAAGTTTAAATAGTGACTTATCTAATGAAATTACTTTAAAAATAATATTAAATTTTAATTTTTATTGATATTAAAATTTAGGTCTTATCAATGTTTAAAATAAATATTTATAATTATATATTTGTTTATAAATCAAAACTGAAAAAACATAAAAATTTAACTCTTTTCATTCATAATTTTTTCATAAATTAAAAATTCGATATCTATACAGGTTTACTTGGCCAATTGAATTTTGGTGATTTTGAATTTGGATTGGATATACTTGAGAAAATTTGTTTATATTATAATTGATCATCTACCAGTCTAATTCAACTAAAAGTCCACAAACCTTGTCTAGAAACTTCTTTTCCCACTTGCTCTATTTATAACCTATAACTCCGTCTCTTTAACTTAAAAAATGTTTGCAACCCAATTTCCGCAAATTAAAAATGGACTTTCATAGACACCCACCAAATGCACCACCACCACCAGACCCTTTTGCACCACCTCCACCACCACCACCACCCCCACCAGACCCTTTTGCACCACCTCCACCACCACCGCCACATCTACATGGTCCTCCACCACCACCGCCACATCTACATGGTCCTCCACGTCCTGAATTTTATCCTCCACCTCCACCACCACCTTTTGCACCACATCCTCCCCCACCTGGTCCACCACCACCGCCTTTTTTTGATCCTTTTAGGCCACCTCCGCCTTGGCACCGCCCTCCACCTCCTTACTAGTGTTCACCAATATGTTCTAGTACTCTTATCATGCACATACTTAAAAAGAAGACCGAGTTATTTTCAGAGTGAAAGATTGCAAGTTGAATCCACCTTAATCGAAGTCTAAAAGAAAAAATTTGATAAATAGAGAGAAAATACAAGAATTCAGCCGCTATATGTCCTTGCTTCTTTCTATTTTGTGCTGCTTATAATTATACTGCTATGCTTCAATCGTGAAATTATTTGTATTGTTTTTAAATTACTCTATTTGGTAGATAGTAATTAATGAAACAAAAATTGTAATATTATTATATTGATTTTTTATTTTTATTTTGTTATGTTATTATCAACTAAATGTTTTGATTTTATTTTTTTTAATATTTATAGTGTGAAAATCCAGTTTTGTTTGGTTTAAACATTTAAACTATCCTTGGGCCTAAAATGGTCTTGGATTCTCCTTGAAACCTACAGAAAAGGGGCATTTAAAATCCTCCAGTAATAAGCACACCCTCCAATATCGCAAGACAGGGCACTAGACACTCCACCAAACCTAATTATGCAAGACGGTGCATCATTGACTATATATCACGCAGCATATAACCATTCAAAGAGTAAAAAACTCAAATTTAAAATAATATGAGATTATTATTAATTAAAAGTTATCTCTAAAAAAATTAAGAAAACTTATATAGTATTTATAAATACTAAAAAGTAAAAAAAATAATAAAATAAATCGAAATGAAAGGTTAAAAAAATTTAAATTTTAAAATTATACAGATTTTAAATAAAATATTTTAAGAGCTGAAATCGTAAACTCGAAAATTAGTATTGATTTATATATTATGAACCCATAACACATTCTTAAACAAAAGTTAGTGCTTGATATTCTACTAACAATAAGAAAAAATTATTTGGGCCTCCATTTCTGTTGCTATTTGTAATTTAGAACTCATGGTGTCACAAGTCTGCATTATATTTTCTGGTATTTTATTTTCCTTTAATTGAATTTGTCAAGCTAGTTGCACTAGTAGGCATAAGTTTAGCTAGAATGTGTTTATCCATAGCTATTTAGTTGCTATTTTTCAGCTTAAGTTGTATAGGACGTGTTTCAGTTGAGTCTATAAATTACTCAGGTCATTATCAATAAAGCATATGAGAAAATTCCAAAATACTTCTCTTAAATTGTTCCTGTCCATATTTTTCCTTTTCTTCTAACCTTTGATCACAGCAACATAGCCCGAGGGCGTGGAAGAGGTAAAGGCTGGGGTCGGGGCAGGGGTTAGGGCCATAATAGTATAGTATCAGAGCCGACAATGACCGAAGATCAACGCCTTCACAACCTAGAGACTCAGGTTGATAAACCTGAGTTCAGGACAGGAAAGACACCTTAAGCAGAAGGAAGAATTGATGATAGAAATGAACTCCCGGTTAAGTATGTCGGAAGAGGGTTCCATCAACAGGAATCGGGGACCGCGGACAGGTGTCCGGAGATGCAGGTGGGATGGTGGTTCTGAAACTTGCCAAACTTGATTTTCCTCGTTATGATGGGACATAAGATCCGACCATGTGGATCTGTTGGGCAAAGCAGTTCTTTGAATTCCAGGGCAACACCATAAAGGATCAAGTTAGGTTGGGGCGGATGAGATTTTTCAGGATAAATTATAATTTAATAGATAAAATTAATAAAATGATTTTTTTATTTTAAAAAGTTAACATTTTAATTCTTAATAATTTTCCGCCCTTCCTAAGATTTTTAGGTCCACCTTGATTGGCCACAAATCATCTAGAGAAAGACGCACAGTAAACGCCAAGGGCATCTAGTTACTTGGGAAGAAAAGGAGGCAGGGGTTTTGGAGCGATTTACAGTTTCTGACTATGAAGATTTCTTTGGCAACTTATGCAAGCTCAAACAAACTAGTTCCGTTTCTGATTAACTGGCTCGGTTTGAAAGGCTTTTAGCACGTGCTGGCACTTTAACAGATAAGCAAGAGGCTCAGTGTTTTATTAGTGGACTAAAAGATAAATTACGGGCTGATGTACCAGTCCAGAACCCTCAAAACTTAACAGTAGCCATTGGGGTAGCCCGTAGTTCTGAAACCAAGGCCCAAGAACTGAAGCGCTCATCTAATTCAGCATATTCCTCTCTAGGTGTCAACTCCAGCAGCAGGTTCTTAAAGTCCTAATTAGCAGAGAATTCTACCTGTACGCAAGTTTTCTCCAGCAGAGCTTCAAATGCGAAGTCAACTGTGATGAGAAATACACATGTGGGCACAAGTGCAAAAAGCTATTTTTCATTGAAGTTGAAGAGGAGACCGAGTTAGAAGAAATCTTTGATGAAGAAAGTTATGTAGGGGAAGAGAAGAGACACCAGCAATCTCTTTACATGCTTTGTTAGGAGTTCAGACACCACAAACCATACGCATTCAATGGTAAGACCCGTTAACAGTTCTAATTGACTCTGGCTCTACTCACAATTTTCTTCATCGTGTTTGCCAAAATTGCTGGTCTTAAGCTAAAATCGGAATGCTTACTCAGCGTAGTGGTCGCCAATGGTGAGAGCCTGAGAGATTGTCAAGCCCGGGCCGCTGTAATGGGGTGCAACTAATGTTGCCAAGCACTCCAGTTGAAGTGGATTTTTTCTATTATCATTGGAAGGCTGCGATGCTGTTTTGGGGGACAATGATTGTGTACACTTGGTTCTATTTTATAGGACTTCAGTAAAATGCAGATGCAATTCAATAAAGATGAGCAGCGGGTATTGTTACAGAGGACAACTCAGGACTTCAAACTCTGGCAAGAGAAAATATAATGCAAACTTGCGAGACTGGTCACCGCAACCATCTCATTGTTTTTTAAGATGCCATTTGGAAATTAGGGACATCGCATTTAAGCCTTCTCCAATACTAAATTTTATTAAACTGGAAGTGGGAATTTCCTCCTAAATTTTAAGTGTTTTCACAAATGTATTCATTAAGCCGGAAGTTCAAAACCAGTTAACCACATAAACTAATTTATTGGCACATTAAATGTTCTATCAAAGATTCTTTTCCTCTTCTGATATTTTTGCTTTTTTATTCTTCAAAGTTCAATGCCATCCACTGCATGCCGAAATTCTCTTTAATATCCCATCCTTGCCTGCAAAAACTAACAATTTTAATTTGCTTGTTTAAAAAATATTCCTCAATAACCAATTTTTTAAAGATGACGGAAAAAATAAAGAAATTTCAGGACCTGTTTTTGCCAATTTGTCAAAGCAGTTATGAGTGTTGGAAGTGTTGGTTGCACTGTAGCCCCTGTAACTATTCCAATCCAAAGACCCTTTCCCCTAAGATGTGCAGCAAAACACAATACAACAGAAACTGGAAGACCAATGCAATAATATGCCCCAAGATATATCAACGCCCCTATGTCCTGCCACCCATATCCTCTAGCAATTCCTGTTGCCAAAATTAGTCCAGTCCACCAGTAAGTTTTGATTCAGTAGTACTGAAATTGTTTACAGGATTGTAAGGTTGCAAGTTCAAATTCTAGTAAGAACTTAATTATTCAAAAGCCAAAAATAGTCTATTGCAGAATTGTGAGAAACTAACCAGAAAGTACTGCTTGTAAGCTATCCGCAATAATTGAGAGACAGAGCAAGGGAGCCAGTTCAGTGAAATAGTCCACAACTTCTTTGTCATTGCAATAAGCATATCCCAAAACAGATCGGGCGCAGAAAAGACTTATGCTAACAATTACTGCTTCTGTTATTGAAATGACAAATACTACACGAACAACTGCTCGAGCTGTTCCCACATCCCAACTCATTTGAAACTCGAGTCCTGGCAAATAAAGATAGTGAAAACTTTATTGAAATCTATAATTAAAGCGATGGAATACAGAGGCTTTGTAGATTGTTATTGTACTAATAATCCATTGGTTTAGGTTTGATTCAAACCTCGCAGCAGCACCAATACCACATTGTATGAAGTAGTGCAATGTTGTTGTTGTAATTAAAAATTTGTATTGTATGATTTTATATTCGAATCTTGGTGGGATCAAATTTTTTTAAATCAACGCTAACTTTAAAACATAAAAGAAAATTAATCTTATACCTTTATGGGATAATAACATTTTCGTGAATTTATAAAAAAATTTATAATATAATACAGTGCAAAGTTATTTTTATTTTTATTTTATCTATACCAATTAAAAATTTGTATGTTGAAAAAACATATTGATGGATTTCTTTTATTGTAATTATCAGTTTTTTTTAACACTAAATAATAAAAATAAATATATTTTAATAATAAAATTTGCTTTTATATTTGAAAATTAAAAACAACCATATCAAAGAGCCCTTATGCATAGTGATGAAATATATATATATATATATATATATATATATATATGAAAAAGTTTTGTTTTATTATTTTAAAATTTTTTATCTTTTCCTCCATCATGCATTATTAGTAACTATATTAAGTATTTTTGTAAATTCAATATATAGTTAAAATATGCACAATAATATATTCATTAAACTGTAACAACCAACATAGAACATAAAAAAATTAAAATTAAAATAGATAAAACTCTCAATACAATTATTCTTCTGGTAAATAGTTATTAGAAAATTAAATATTTATTTTTAAAAATATATAGTTTCTCAAATTTTTTTATTTTAATATAATACACATAGAATTATATGATTTTAATTTCAGAATAAAAAAATTCAATTTAAATTTTAAAATGATATAATTTCAATTTATCATTTACAAACACATTTTTATTACTTATTTATTTTATTTTATATTTTCATTTATAATATTTTGAAATTAAATGAATGTCTTAAAAATATTTGTTAAGAATTAAAAATTCAAATATTATTAAATAAATAAATTTAAAAATAAAATAAATGAGTGAAAAATGAAGATTTTGACATATCATTAAACATGATAGTGATTGTAACGAAATATAACTTTATTAATATCTCATTTTTTTTTCTCATTCAACGTATTTTTTATATTAATTTAATTATATTTTTTTACTATAATTACTTAATAATTATATTTTATCTAAAATAATTAATCTTAACGAATGTCCGTACTAATTAAAAAATCGATACATAAATATATTAATTAATTTTTTTTTTCTATTAATGTAAGGATATATTTAAATTTTTAAAAACACAAATATTCATTTTAGCGTTATTGTCGTATCTAAATTTGTTATAGTAAGAGCAAATTAATTTTTAAAATTCTTGTATTTACAATATTAACCTTTACTTATCTTTTAATTAAAATTCCTTAAAATAATCTTCTCATTAATTACCATATTACATTAATTAAAATTTTTAATTTTTTCCTTTAAGATATTAATTTTCATAATTAAATTTTAATTTATATATAATATTTTTCTTAAAATAAAAAAAATTAAATCCTTATAAAAAAACCTTAATTATAAAATTTTTTAAAAAATAAATATATAATAGCATAAACTCTTATATTAAAAGTAGAAAAATGCAAATATATAAATATTATGTCATTAAACAAATTTTAATGGTGGTGAATAAAAAATTTTGGCAGTTTCGAATTTTTCATAAATCTTTTTTTTTTTCTTATTTGAGTATTTCTCTTCTAAATCATGCTTGGTAAAATGAAAATTTTGATTTTAATTGTTAAAATTTTCTTTTCTACAAGAATTTTTTATTTTTTTTAAAAGTCACTTCAATTTTTTAGAAAATTGTTTATATTGAAAACTTCAAACATGTTTATATTTTGTTTTGTTTGAGTGTGTTTTTTGGTAATAAATTAAAAAACTATAATTTTTATGTAAAAAAAAATTACATGAAAATTAACTAAAAAAAGTAATTGATGATAATTAATGAGAATATTTTGATATTATATAAAGAAGTTTTAATTAAAGTATATAAAAAGTTTATATTTTTTTATATAATAATTTAAATTTTAAATTACTCCGAATATAATAAATTCAGATATATGATAATAACGTCACCTTTTAAAAAAAGGAGAAAACCTTTGAGTAAGAGATCGAAAAACAAAAGGCTTAAACTTAAATTAATGAGATTATTTTAAAAATTAATATTAAAATTGAAGTCGTTTCAATGTTTAAAATAAATATTTATAATTATATATTTGTTCATAAATTAAAATTAAATTTTAAAAATATCAAAAATTTAATTCTTTTCATTCATAATTTTTTCATAAATTAAAATTCATATAGGTTTACTTGGCCAATTGAATTTTGGTGATGTATAATTTGGATTGGATATACTTAATGGTTGACAAAATTTGTTTAGATTATAATTTGATCATCTACCAGTCCAATTCATCTAAAAGTCCACAAACCTTGTCTAGTAACTTCTTTTCCTACTTACCTTCTATCTCTATTTATAACCTATAAGTCCGTTTATTTACCTTGAAAATTTTTGAAAACAAAGTTTCAGCAAATTAAAAATGGCCTTTCATAGACCACCACCACCAGGTTCACCATCACCACCAACAGACCCTTTTGCACCACCTCCACCACCACCACCACAACCGGATCCTTTTGCACCACCTCCACCACCACCGCCACATCTACATGGTCCTCCACCACCACCATCTCCTCCACGTCCTGAATTTGATCCTCCACCTCCACCACTTCATCATGATCATCACCACCACCCTCCGCCACCACCTTTTGAACCACATCCTCCCCCTCCTGGTCCTCCACCACCGCCTCCGCCTGGGCACCGCCCTCCTCCTCCTTACTAGTGTTCACCTATATATTGTAGTACTCTAGCATGCACATACTTAAAAAAAAGATCATCCATTTTCAGAGTGGAAAGATTGCGAGTTCAACTCTCCTGAATAAATAGAGAGAAAATACAAGAATTCAACCGCTATATGTCTTTACTTCTTTCTATTTTGTGCTTCTTATATTTGTACTGCTATGCTTCAATCATGAAGTTGTTTGTATTGTTTCTAAATTACTCTATATTTGGTAGATAGTAATTAATGAAACAAAACCATTATTATTATTATAATTGATTTTTTATTTTTATTTTGTTATGTTATTATCAACCGCATCTTTTTATTTTAATGTTTTTGAATATTTATTGTGTGAAAATCCAATTTTGTTTGGTTTACACATTTAAACTACCCTTGGGCCTATAGAAAACGGGACACCAAAGCCCTCCAGTGATAAACGATCCCTCCAATATTGCAAGACATGGCACTAGACTCTCCACCAGACCTGGTTATGCAAGATGGGGGCATGGGCCATTATTGACTATAACCTTGAATGTTAATCATGCTCAGTCCAACCATCTCATTGTTTTTCAAGATGCCATTTGGCAATTAGGGACATCGCATCATAAGGCTTCTCCAATACTAAATTTTAATAAACTGGAAGTGGGAATTTCCTCCAAATGGAATTCAAATGTTCTATCAAAGATTATTTTCCTCTTCTGATAATCTTTTTGCTTTTTTATTCTTCAAAGTTCCTGTATGCTGAATTCGTCTCTTGAATATCCTATTCTTTGCCATCCTTGCCTGCAAAAAACTAACATTTTTAATTTACTTGCTTAAAAATATTCATTAATAACAATTTTTTTAAAGATGATGGGAAAATGAGAAATTTCCGTACCTGCTAGAAGTGTTGCTTGCACTGTAGCCCTTGTAATTATTCCAATCCAAAGACCTTTTCCCCTAAGATGTGCAGCAAAGCACAATACAACAGAAACTGGAAGTCCAATAAAAATAGTATGCCCCAAGTTTTATAAATACCCCTATGTGCTGCCACCCACATCCTCTAGCAAGTCTTGTTGCCAAAATTAGTCCGCCAATAAGTTTTGATTCAGTGATACTAAAATTGTTTCTAGGATTACAAGGTTACAAGTTCAAATTCAAGTCAGAATTTAATTATCCAAAAACAATTGTGAGAAACTAAACAGAAAGTACTGCTTGTAAGCTATCCGTAATAATCGAGAGACAGAGCAGGAGAGCCAGTTCAGTGACGAAGTCCACAACTTCCTTGTCATTGTTATAAGCACATCCCAAAACAGTTCGGGCGCAGAAAAGACTTATTACTGCTTCTGTTATTGAAATGACTAATACTACACGATCAACTGCTCGAGCAGCCAGTGGATTCCCAGATCCCAACTCATTTGAAACTCGATTACTGGCAAATAAAGATAGTGAAAACATTATTGAAATATATAATTAAAGCGATATAATACATAGGCTTTGTAAAATGCAACGAAGTCTTCGTAGAATTTTGTTGTACTAATAGTCCAGTGGTTTAGCGTTGATTCAAACCTCGCAGCAGCACCAATACCATATTGTATAAAGTAGTGCGATGTTGTTGTTGTAAGGCTGATTAAATTGATCAAAGAAAATCAGTAACATTACTATTGAAGTTCTAGAGATTAAGCATTAGAAAAAAGGGAAGAGAAAAGAGGCATACCAAATAGAAAGAACAGATGTTTCAAGCTTTGAATTAGGTAGAAGCCCAGTCAGCAATACAAGAAGTTCAGAAGTCCACCACTCGAGACTATGATCATTACCATGAAAATGAACATATAAACAATTCAAAGATAATAAAAAGAACTTCAAGAAAGATCAATTATTAAAAAATGTTTTAAGTGTGAATTTAATTCGTTCTAGTTATCAAAGCTCTAAAACAGTTAAATAATACTTTCAAATTACTTTTTGCTAACAATAACATTTAAAAAAGTCCTTTTCAGAAAAATAAATTTCAATCTCAATGCCAAACAGACTCTTAGCCAATCAAGAAAATTACCAAACCCTTATAACAGAAAGAGCGAAGTGCCAAAGCTCGCTAAGGCTCGATAATACATTCTTCCAGCAAAGAATTCGAGTTTTTTCACATGAAGAAGAGCATTTAACATGAGAAGCAAGCAATATCATATTTAACCAAAAAGCCAAATCAATGGCAATAGCTCCTCCTATATCTCCAAATCCAAACTGAAACATCAGAACTCAACAAATAGGTATATGGAAAAACAGAGTTGCAAATGAGCTTATGAGCGATGGAAGAATTAAGCTCTGAGACTGGAAATAGCGAAGCAGAAATTGAAGAATTACATAGCCGAATGATGCAGGAATTAACCCAAATGAGTATTTGCAGGCTAGCATTGAAATTTGAGGGTCTAGCCCTATTGATATTAATATCGTCCATGAATATCCATGGAATAGATATAGGAATACATATTGGAACCACAGACATTGTTGCACAGTAAGTGTAGCTTGCAAATTTTTTATATTGACCTGCTCCATAAGCTTGCCCACACACAGTTTATAGTGCTCCACAGAATCCAAGGCATATAAATTTTATGTAATGTAATTATATAATGTGAATCGATTTTATTTACATTCTATTATAATAAATTAATGTATCAAACACAATCTAATATATATCTTTTTAATGGATGAAAATTGACCTGCTATAATATTATTCTAATTTTAAATCAATATATATGTTAAGATATTGTTATATATCAAGTATAGTTTTAGACAGAAAAACTATATAAAGCGTACGGTATCGAGAATCTAATAATAAATGAAAGCATAGTTAATTTTTTAATCTCAGTAAATCATCATGGTATCAGAGCATTTTCTCTGAAATCTTTTTCAGTTTCTTCTCTGTATTTTTTTTCTTCTCAACTTTTTCTTCTTCTTTCTCAAAAACCTAAATTCATTTTTCGATCTGTATAATTCCTTTCTATCTCTTCTCAAAAAGCGAAATTGATTTTTCGATTTAATCTGAATCTATGACGAATCCAGCTACTAGAGTTGAAGAACAAATTTCTAGTCCCTATTATCTGCATCCGAATGAGAATCCCTCCTTTTTCTTAGTGAGTGAACAACTTAATGGTTCTAATTACCATTCATGGTCTAGGTCGATGAAAATGGCATTGCTGTCAAAGAATAAATTGCAATTTGTGGATGGATCTATTTCTATACCTAACAAAGACGATCGATTGTATG
>CANXYC013099880.1:0-19641 GCA_948193065.1 Aleurites moluccanus | reverse complement strand
CCCCCCCGCCGCCCCCCCCCCCCCCCCCCCCCCCCCCCCCCCCCCCCCCCCCCCCCCCCCCCCCCCCCCCCCCCCCCCCCCCCCCCCCCCCCCCCCCCCCCCCCCCCCCCCCCCGGCTCCCCATTTACGATAAATGAAAACATATTTGGGGTTGAATTCCATAGACATTTTTCATCATGGTTGTTATGTATGTTTATGGATGATTATGTATAATGTGACACTTCATGTAGATTAATAAATGACATGCATATTAAATTAATATATATAAATTCATTGAGTCAAACGCTCATTTTTGTTCAAATATTTTCTCTAGGTTTCGGATTGAGCTCACAAAAATTAAGTTTTTAAGTTGAATATTTTTGTTTTCTATTCCTCAAGCAGTAGAATTATTTCATTTTATTATGTAATTAATTTATATTCATTGTATTAAAATCTCTAAAGCTCCGTATTATTATGTTTAGTGTTAGAACTATGGACGTAAATCTATTGTTACTCTATTAATCAAAAATCTTTAATTGATGATGTTAAGGGCATGATGTCAGTTTTGATTGACTATGTAATTATGTTAAATTATAAAGATTTTGTTGATAGGTGGGCTCATAGTCCTTATTAGTGACAATTACAATTGTCATATCATAATTTTATCGTTCGGTAGTAAGTTAGGCTTATTACGGGTTTCGAAAGCCTTACGTTTTCTCGTATTCTAGTGTCGGTCATGTGCCTAGTAGAATTTAAGTATTTTGACATAGACAATTTCTAGAAAAGGTCATCTTTTGACGTTTCAGGTGGTTTTGCAGGGGATGTTCTGCAGCAGTGGCAATTACAACTACTGACCTTGTGAGCAAAAGTGTGGCAATCGAGTCCCAAGTATGGGAATTTTTTCTTTTGTGAACTTTATATGCCTAGCAGCGGCACCATCTTGGATATCTATTATTATAGTTTTATATGGACAATCCATGTGGATAATAGCTTGAATCTGATATGGATGATACACTAACTGTTTCTTGCTTCTAATAATAGATCATCAACATAAAGAGTGACCCATTACTCCACTACCTACATGCTTCTTGTGCCAGCTCCAAAATGTGGTGGGAGGCCTTTGGACAGGAGTTAGTATTTATGCGTGTCAATTGGATTATGCTTATTGGTCTATGATTTGTATTTGATTAAATTTTATTGCTACAATTTGATGCTTAAGTCAGTACCCCCAGTTCTTTTTTCTGTTGGATCTATTGTTTCACTCAGATGACCGCGTTAATATAAACTCTTAAGAACTTCAATCTCTCAAGAGTGACATTTCTTAAGATTTTGAATTCACTGCAGACATATAAGGTCCTTTAATAATTTGTTAAATGTGTCAGGTTGGAGGGATAAATATAAGAGTTGGGGGGATGGCCAAAGGTTCTGGGATGATCTATCCAAATATGGCCACTATGCTTGGTGTATGTCTCTTCTGCTTCTCTCTTGATTTTTAATGACACATATTTAGTCCATTATTTAACGATTCTATATGTTTCAGGTAATAACTACTGACGCTCTTGTACAAAGTGATATTTGGAGAACGATGGTGCAAATTGCTGTTAACCGGAGTTTCAACCAATAACTGTATGTCGAATTTGCTTTTACCTCGTCTATTTCTAATGGCCTACTGCTGATTTTATTAAGTTGGTATGGTATTGGAGTGATATGCTGTCATTCTTGATTTGGTCCATATTGCTTGAAGTGTTAACTATCGGAATATCACAATGCAAGCATTGTTTTTTTCTAGAATTTTGCAATTTAATTGGTTTCAGTAGTGTCAAAACTGTGTTCTGCCATTTACAATAGGTTTAGTTCTGATGACAGTTACATTATGAATTTAGTTGAGGTAGGAATTTCAACATAGCCACAAGACTACATAAGTTTAATAGTCCCTCTGGTTTCAGCATGGTTTTTGTTTAGGTGGAATGTTTTTTATACATGCATAGCCTCCTGTACATATAAATTGAATTGCTATATTTTAAAACTTGAGATATGCCTGCTTACAACCAATTGGGATAAAAGTTTTTCTTTAATAAATCTTTTCATTGATCTCCATCATGTGGGATTGTGTCTTAAGTTCTATATTTAGTTGGTTCAGATTGGTTTTGTCACAGGTTATGGAGATACTAGTACAAATGATGCAGTTATTGCTTTGGCTAGTAGTTTATCTGGATCAACCTCAGTATCATCTATTGACTGCAATGAGGCAATACAACTTCAATTGTGCCTTGATGCCGTAAGCTTATTTGTCCTTACTTCCTTTTTTTTCCCTAAACCTATTCTGATTGTTAAAATAAACAACTTCTCTTTTACAAAACAAGATATCTAATTTTAGCTTCATTACTTCCCTTGGGAGATTTATGTTAATTCCTATCTTGCTTCCCCAAAATAATTTTTGTTTGGCTATAATGTCTCATGTACAAACTTTCATTTGCTAACTAGTATATGGAGTACCTATTAGTTTTTTTACTTTAGCTTGCAAAGATTTGGTCAACTTTTTAAGGTGGTCACAAGTTGGCTTGTGATTTTTTAGGAAATTAAAGTTAATTAATTTAGGTCAGATGCGGAGCTTTCTGTAAAATTTGCAACATTACTATTATCAGGTAATGCAAGGTCTTGCTAAGTCTATTGCTTGGGATGGAGAAGGAGCTACATGCCTAATTGAGGTATGCTTCTTATGTTGAAGAGGTTTTTTATAACTAAAGGGGTATTTGGATGAGCGATTGACAATTGCTGATTTGGGATAAAAACACTTTTTTCAGTTGGGTAAAAATTCTAATCGACAATAGCAATTTCTACCTGCTATCATATTTTACAGATTTAAATAAAAATAATCGGCAATTGATTTTCTTCCAAACACTCAACAATTTTCCAATTGCCGATATGTGCCGATGTGTGCATTTTTAAACGACAATTGTGTTTTATAATTGGGCATCCAAAAACCTCTTAAATATAACATCTAAAAGACCATAAACTCATAAATTAAATTTATATATATATTCCAATGTATACTCTAGGAAAATTGGTCATAGAAAATGTTTTCTTGGTTAAAAGGAATATTCATCCATTTTGCTTATTTTAAAGACAGAAAGTTATTTTTCAGACTTAAACAGAAAGGAAGAACGTAGAAAAAATATCGCGAGTGACTAATTCAAGCTTGAGTTAGTGTTGTATTCAGATTAGTTCCTATTGTTCAATGATTTATTTATTAATTGTTTCATTAGTAAAAGTTATTAAGATAGGATCCATTTCCATGTAGAATGTGTAGTCCGTGTTTGAGTAACTAATGAATAATAGAGTCGCGCTCATTTAAAATGTCTTCTATCTTTGTTGACTTTTTCAACATGTGCCATCTAAGCTCCCTTGCACTTCAGAAACTTGTTTAAAAATAATCCGTTTCGTATTTTAATTAAAACCTAAGTACCAAAAAAAAAAGATTCCTTACGTATATTGAGTTGAGTTTATATTTCACTAAAATAGTTTGCATTTCTTTCTTTATTCCATCCCGACACAACAAAATGATATCAGAACTTATGAAATATAATTTTTTTTTTTCTAAAGTTTATATTAATCATAAAGTTTATATTAATCAAAAGTCTGAAGTCTTTATTTACATAAATAGCTAGGTATTTATAATGATTAACTTACATGAAAACCCTAACTTTAACTTTCTAGATAAGATAATTTTTCTAAATAAGAATAACTTTCCTATATAAGGATAATCTTCCTAAATTAGAATAATTTCCTAGATAAAGATAATCTTCCTAAATAAGAATAATCTTCCTAGATAAGAATAAGATTTTAAATAAGATAAAAATAAATCTAAATTCGTTTTGGGCTATAAACTAATACAAAACAGACCCAAAACTTACTAATATATTTAATTTTAATATAATTATACAACCCATAGATATATTATACTAAAACTAATTAGATAAAAATTGATCAAAATCTAATATGTACAGGACCCTACTTAGGATCATATTACAATCAAATGAGAATTTGGGAAGTGCATCAAGATTATTGAGAGATTGGTGGATGAAGGTGCTTCAACAATTTGTCAGAAGCATGTATCAATCAGAGAAGATGATGAGAAGTGCATTAACAAGATAGTGAGAGGTGCACCAATATATTCAAGATTTGTGCACGCGCGCGCGTATGTATATGTATATGAAGTGCTCGAATACAAGAACATATATATTATTTTTATATATTTCAAGCTTGAATAAGGAGAGAGTTAAGAATATTATTAATTTGAGCTTGTAATAGTTCCATAATCAAATTAGCTCTTGTGTTGGAGCACTTCTACCCAACTGAATATTTTGGAGTATCTCTCACCACATCTTGTTGATGTGCTTCTTATCACTCTCTCTAATTAATGCATTTCTTACTAATTGTTGTAGCACCTCTCTTTGCTCATCTCTTGATAATCTTGGTGCACTTTCACTGCCATTCTTGTTTGATTTTCTGCTTCTTATCTTATTGTTCTTTTTCTTATTGTAACAACTTTGTTTTAAAGTACTAGACAAAATTTTGGTGCACTCCTTTCTATTAGTTTAGAATCTTAAAACTCCTCCTAAAAAAAGTGGCTCTCCTCCTGTGGACTAGCAATTGCAAGTCTCGGAAAAGATTCTCACAAAATGCCTATAGATGCATGGAGTCGAAAGAGCAAATTTGATGAAGTCTTGCTTGATCTTAACCATAATTTGAAAATCTGAAATTTTCTGAAAAAAACTTAGTCTACTACATCTTGAACCAAATGCATTTTGTAATGCTCTGATTTCATTTTATTGTTTTGGACGGAAGAGACAAAGAAATACAAGCTGTTATAGTGAAATGTGAAAACTCAATATACACCATAAATATTTTTTCTTCCCCATCCTTTCGAGAAGAAGGGGTACTTTGGTTTTGGACTAAAATCTGAAGTGAAATTTTTAAATAGGATCTCTTAAAATCAAGGAAGCTTTGGTACTGTGTGTTAGAAAAAGTGAACAGAGACATTTTACACGAGTCACTCTAAAAAGTGAACAGAGACATTTTACACGAGTCACTCTATTTTTCCCATTAGTTACTGAAACACTAGCAATTGGTCCTTTTCAAGAGATCTAGACTTTTCAAATAGGAGACGTACTGCACATTTTACATGGAATGAAATCCTATCTTAACAACTTTGACTGATGATAAAACAACTGATAAAATATATCACTAAACTTTAGAAACTAATTTGAATATGACAGCTTGAACTAGTCAAATTCTCAACAGCAACAACATAGGCTCGAGAGTCTGTTAATCATCTTTGTTCTTTACCCCTTTATATATATAAAATGAGGTTATAGTCCATCCAAGCATATTATATAGTATTATTTGTTGGAGGAATGAATATTTTCTATTGTACTCCAAATGCCAAAAAATAATTTTCCAATCAATTTTTTTTATATTGTAAACATACAACAGAAAATTAATCATTTTGTCAAATATTTTTTTACTCAAAAAGTATTTTTTGACATACAAATTGCCCCATAAATGGAGCCTAAGTTACTGCATATATGACACATAACTAATGCAAAACCATGTTTTAGCTAATGCCTTGGTGGACCTAGTGACTATCCCTAAAATATTATTGATATTTCACCATTGGAACAAGTAGGGATCAATATTAATCACTTAACAACTTCTCACTTAGATAAAACTCGATTCATTCTAAGGATTTTGAAATTTTCAGCTAACTGTGACTTCTGATGCTTTAGGTCACAGTGACAGGAGCAGAAAGTGAGGTGAAAGCAGCAAAGATTGCACGCTCAATGGCATCTTCTTCACTTGTCAAGGTATAAACCAAAACACACTTCCATTTGATGCTCCTATTTAGCTATGTCTAATTCAATGTCAATGATGATGGCAGGCTGCAATTTATGTCAGAGATCCAAACTGGGGACGCATTGCTGCTGCTGCTGGATATGCAGGGATTCCTTTCCACCAGAAAAACCTCCGCATTATGCTAAGGGATATTTTGTTGATGGATAATGGGCAACCACTTGCATTTGATAGGTAAGCCTTATACAGGCTTGTGTGATTAAATAAGGGGATACTTCCTACATTTCTCATCTTTCTTTTCTAGCACTGCCAAACTTCTTTTTATTCTTTTCTTTTCCAGCATATTATTACTATCCTTTACCATTAATTGTTGATATCTATCTGTTTTTTTTTTTTTTTTTTTCAGGGTTGCGGCTAGTAACTATCTCAGGAAGGCTGGTGAGACTCATGGTACAGTTGGAATTTACATTTCTGTTGCTATGCTTCTGAAATATGCATGGAAGGTATATTCCATTTCCATTATTATTTTTTTCCCTTAGGCTGCAAAATATGTGTGAAGTCCCTTGCTCAATCATAATGCTGAGCATAATCTGTCTACTCAAATTGCCATCACTCTTAATTGTCAATTAGAAACTAAGTCTACCTTGTGCTTTAATTTAGAAAATCAATGCAACTGCTATCATTGTAGAGATCATCTATTTCTCTCTATACTCAGTTGCTAATCTAGTTAACCCACTAATGGCTGTTTCCATGGGTACAAGTAGAGACCTAGCTGAATTAAGATATGTGGCTATTCCTCTTGCATCCTTGGATTTTTAACCTATTTCACTAGTCATATTCACAGGTGATGGATCAGGATGTGGGCGGGCATGGGGCTGTGACTTGAGCTATGATTATGTCAAAATAAATGCAGAGTACACTATTTAAGACAAATTTTGCACTGTATCTCAGCGAACAATTCAGAAAATTCTAAAAACGTTAACGATGGCGCAATTTTTGCTCTCTATCCTGCTTTTTGCATTTTTCTTTTTAATATGGTGAAATGATAGTTTTACCCTTTATTTATCTAATAGTTGGCTACCACTTTCCAACCTTTTGTTTTGTAAGTTTTTTTTACAAGTTCCAAACCACCAAAACTCTTGCACCACAGCTTCCTCCTCTTCCCTCGTTCAATTGACTGAAGGAAAATCCTGAACTTATCACTACTATTTGTTTCACTCCTTTATTACCTTACATGATGCAATATATTTATACAAAAATATCTTTATTATAAGGACAAAAATGTAAATTTATTGTTTCTATCTCATAATTTCTTTGTTGGTATTATTTCATTTTTTTTAATTTAAATTACATCTAATTTTAACTAAATAATAATATCCTCGTTAAAAATGTGTTAGAAAATATAAAAATTAATTAAAAAATAAAATATAAGAGAATTAAAAAGATGAAAAGATATTAAATTAATTAATAAATTAAAATAATAAATAAATTAGAAAACTTAAGATATATAAAAAAAAATTCTTAACAATTATGTATTTTATAATTAGAATGTTTATTATAATTATGATGTTTATTTTGAGACAAAAAAAATAATATTATTTAATAAATGCATAGCTTAAACCTTTTTTTTTACCAAAATTTTTTATTTGATCTATTTTTTCTACTTCAATTTTATAAACATGTAATACATGAGTTCAAAGATTTGTTATGCTATCTTTTTAGTGTATGAAATGAGATAAAAAATGATAGATAAAATCCTATGAGACAAATGATGGTAAATAAGCCTATTTATATGAAAATAAGTAACTTCTTATATTGTAATTTGTGCAGTATTAAAAAGGTAAAATTAATATGGTGAAATGATAGTTTTACCCTTTATTTATCTAATAGTTGGCTGCCACTTTCCAACCTTTTGTTTTGTAAGTTTTTTTGACAAGTTCCAAACCACCAAAACTCTTGCACCACAGCTTCCTCCTCTTCCCTCGTTCAATTGACTAAAGGAAAATCCTGAACTTACCACTACTATTTGTTTCACTTCTTTATCACCTTACATGATGCAATATATTTATACAAAAATATCTTTATTATAAGGACAAAAATATAAATTTATTGTTTCTATCTCATAATTTCTTTTTTGGTATTATTTCATTTTTTAATTTAAATTACATCTAATTTTAACTTGATCTTCGTTAAAAATGTGTTAGAAAATATAAAAATTAATTAAAAAATAAAATGTAAGATAATTTAAAAGATAAAAAGATATTAAATTAACTAATAAATTAAAATAATAAATAAATTAGAAAACTTAAGATATATAAAAAAAATTCTTAACAATTGTGTATTTTATAATTAAAATGTTTATTATAATTAGGATGTTTATTTTGAGATAAAAAAATAATATTTTTTAATAAATGCATAGCTTTAACTTTTTTTTTTTACCAAAATTTTTTATTTGCTCTATTTTTTCTACTTCAATTTTATAAACATGTAATACATGAGTACGAAGATTTGTTATGCTATCTTTTTAGTGTATGAAATGAGATAAACAATGATAGATAAAATCCTATGAGACAAATGATGGTAAATAAGCCTATTTATATGAAAATAAGTAACTTCTTATATTGTAATTTGTGCAGTATTAAAAAGGTAAAATTAATGAAACAGTCAAATATTTATAAATTAATATTTGATGAATTAATAATATTTATTATATAATAATTAATAATATTTATTATATAATAATTTTTTACGATTTAATCTAATGAGTTAAATTAATAATTTTAATAAATTAATAAAATAATATTTTTTTAAAAATCATTACATAATTATAATCTCATTCATATTATAAATTAATAATTTATCAATATTATACATATAATAAATTATAATATATATTTTATTAAAATATAACTCTAAAAATTATTTAAAATTTAAATAATTATATCCATTAATTTTTTTCATTTAATTTATATTTAATTAATTTCATATTTTTTATATTTTAATTAATTCATATTTAATTAATTATATATTTTTATATATTTTAATTAATTCTAATTGATTAATAAGTTAATAAAACACAATAAATTTTTCGTTTTAAATTGCAAATACTCTCTTATGCTCTCTTTAAATAAACTCACCAACAGTTTTCTCTATCATTGTTGTGTCGGCCATCACCAATACCACCGTGATTAATAATGAATCAAATGATGATTTGGATTTGTAAAAGCCGAAAATAAGTTATTTGCACTTGAAGGAGTAAGAGTAAATACCTATTTTTAATATATATATATATAATTCATTAGTGCATCTGAAATTTTTAATTTAATCTGCTGCTCAATCTTAATGATCTATTTTCAGGCAGATCCCATAGGCAAAGCAGAAAATAATATCAGAGGATAAGTTTACTGATACCTTCCAACCCAACAAACAAAACACTAACGAAATTTCTATGCAAATTAATAACTTAATTGCCATTTCGTAAACACCACAAATCCAACATATCTTAATATAGTGTTATAGCATGAACAAAACGATGGATAAGGTGGGTAGAATATCATCCAATTTAAGAAAATTACTGATCAAAAGCTTCAGAGTAAAAAAATTATTTATTCACAAAAGCTTTTGAACAGAATACCGGATGCAGATCGAAGATGAGAGTTCACAGTGCTTCTGCAACAGAATAGTGAAAGTTTGTAGGGGATTTTTTCAGGAAGCTACTTCCACAAAAGTCCGGGCCACCAACCTCAAATTCATCGGGGTCAGCGGGAGAGTCGACCAATCTATCACAAGTATTTTGTGTTTTATAACATTTATCCCACCTCCCACCAACTTTGCGAAATTGCTTCTTGTCTTTACCACCACCACCTCGTGAGTTGCCCTTCTGTCCCTTCTTTCCATTTTTCTTGTAGTTATTGTTGCCATCTTTGTCTTTGTCCTTCCTTGACTTCTTCTGCTTGCCTTTAACAGTGTGAGATAATGAATTAGGAATTGGATCATACACATCAGAGGCCCATGACACAGTCAGTTTCCTGGGGGATGTTCCCAGTTTCTCTCGGCTACCTTTCATGGCAGATGCAAGCTTCAACAAGGAAAGAACCAAGTTAACTTTGTCAACAGAAAGGTCAGGGCAAAATTAACCAAACTTGAATTAAAATATAGCCATAGCAAGATACTTCACAGGCAATTGCAATGCAAACATTCACCTGAATGAATCACTAATAAGCGATCATATAACAAGATTCCACTCGCATATTCCAAGGCTACTTCAAATTTTTTTTTTTTTTTACCTCCCCCTTTTTCAGGGTAAAAAAATCCAAACCCATTAAATAATACAAGAACAAAGTAATGGCATTTCAAGATTGAAAAGATGCCAAATGGTGAAATAAACCCATTAAATTCACTCTGGAACACCCACCTTAAATTAGACCCTCACCTCCACCCGCCTAAATTCAACAGTGGAAAGTGTCTTTAATTATGCTTAAGATTTTAACAAGCATATATAATATGAAGCAATAACATTTCAAAAATTCAAAAAGTGCTCCTGTTAACATCCACAAAAAGCTTACCGGCAATGGGACCTTTACGCATTCGTCAGAGAACAGTAGCTGCAATGCTGCTCGAGGTTCACTGTCTTCTTCAGGCAAACACTTCTCTGAGCCAGGTTCAGGATGCGGTTCTAGCTCTTCAGATCCCTCCTCTGCATCATTGTTATCATTTCCATCGGATGCAAATGTTTCTTGAACATCATCTACATGCACAAACTTGCCAAAATTGCTTTCGATTTCATCTACCAAAACACCAACAGAACGTCGACCAGAGCTCACGTCCATCAATAAGTAAGAAACAGTAAACTGCAAAAGCCCAAACACAAGCATATATAACACAACGGAATTTTTCTTTCTTTTTTTTTTTTTTTTTTGCTATACACTAAGCATATAAACAGAAAAAGGGAGATTTATTTTGTTTGAAAATTCAAACATTGAAGTCTACATTCTGAATGGATATCATTCATATTATAATCAAATATTCAAAATCAGTATATTTCAGGCAATTAAAAATCTTACTTACTCATTCAACAACTTTGATATTATGATCAAATATTCAAAATTAACATATTTCAGGCAATTAAAAAAATAAGCTTTTCTCATTGGAAAAAAATTTCTACGCATAATGTATAACAGCATATATATACAAAGATACCTTGTCTTGGAACAGCACCTATCAAGTCAAACAAAATCGTCCAAATGCGATTGCTATCTCCGATTCCTCGATATTGATAGTACCTCGAGAAACCCAGAAAACAAAAGCGATTGCCAAATCGCAGAAACCCAGAAAAAAAAATACCACACAGATACGTATATATATATATAAAGAGAGAGAGAGAGAGAGAGAGAAGAAACAGTAATTTTTTGAAAAAGAAAAAAGAAAAACCTAATGTTAACTAAGATTACCACGCCGATCACCCTTTTGAAGACGTTTCATACGATGAGAGCCATGAAAGAGAATCAAAGATGGAGGAAGCAAAGGAAGGAAAAGAACTTTTATGGGCATCGAAGGCATTATCTCCTTCTGCTCTTCGAAACGCCCACCCTCCCTTAAACTCTGCGTTTACTCAAAACCCTAAAACCTTGGATCATAGAGAAGAAGAATAACAAAATTTCAAGATTCAATTTCAAATTAAAAAAATTAGAAAAAACCCAATTCGATGAGAGACTCTGAGAGCTAATCCATTAGACACGTCAAGGCTAAGACAGCAGAGATCGGAATTGAGAGAGAGAGAGAGAGAGAGGACTATGGATCAGACAGACAGATAAAAAGAGAAAATGAAAGGCGAGGACTTTATATACGAGTTTAATAATAGGGTAGGGTCTCGATCCATCCTAGGGCGAGTCTTTTGCCGTCTTTTAAGATTGAATCAGGAACGTACACGTTTCCATCAAGTTCGTTGTACTTTTCAATCCTAAAAAATTCTAATGTAATAATTCTACAGCTAGATATTTGCTTCCCTTGGGTTGGGCTTTAATTTGGACTCCACCCAATCCAACCTCATTTCAGCTTCTACCTTTTATTACTCCTATTTACTTGTTTGAGGTGTACACACATATAATATAAAAATTATAAATTTTACTATATAATTTCGTATTTAATTAGCTTGTAGATATTATGTAAGTTTAAATTAAATGTAATATTTGTATTTTTAAAATTATATTTTATTGACAACTAATAATTATTTTAAGAGTATCCAATTAAAGTAACGAATGTAAAATTATTTTTGGGATTTATTATATTTTAAAAGAATTAAAAGTAAAGGTAAAATTATTTTTCAAAATTGATTTTGATTTTAATTATTATGTCAAATTATTATGTATTGTTTAATAACTTAATTTTTACCTAATTATTTAATAAATTATTTTAATTATTATTATTATTATTATTATTATTAAGAAATTTTGAAAATTAAATTTATATTAAATAATTTTTATTAAATTAAAAAATTATCTTTTAAGTTTTAATAAATCAAAATGAAGTACATTCTATAAGATTTCTATTGACTATTTATTTATAATTTTTGAATTTAAAATAAATTTTCTATAAATTTTTTAAAATAATAAATAATAAATAAAAAAAACTAACCCAAGACTGTCATGTGGCAGTCTCGGGATGACTGCATAAACAATAGATTTTAAATTTGCTTACCTTGTTTTTAACAAGAGGAGGAGGAGGAGGACGGAGGGTGATTGGAAGCTAATTTTGGCCGCCATTTCTAGCAAAATTAGAGGAAAGTGGTTGACATTTTCATACCATCTTGTAAGATGTCGTGAGGAGTATTTATAGACACTAAATTTGCATGATTCTAATTATCAGATAATGAGTTATTTCTGTTCAAAATAACCTCATGATCATGTTGACCAAAAATTTCAAATTGATATAACTTTCTCATTTGAACTCCAAATTGAGTGATTACAATTCTTATGATTTCATCTTAATCTCAACTTTTATTTGGTATTTTATTTGTTGCCCGACGTTCACCGGAGAAGAAGATCAAAAAATGAAACCACTAAAATTTTTAAGGTGGTTTTCGGTCGATTCCAGTAACCATTTCCAGTGGTTTCAACTTTGTTAAACTTCTCTCCTCATGAGATTTTCGATGACACTTATTTTGGCCCCATCGATGATCAAAATCAGGATTGAAAAAATGGGACACGCTCGTATTTTTTAGGCAATTAAGAGTAAGTGGATTTATTTTAATTAAAAATTATTTTAAATTATTTGGAGTATGTTTGGAGAAAAATTTATGAAAAATATTGAGTATCGGCACTCTATTGGATTATTTAGGCAATGAAAAATTGATAACTGTGTTTAAATTAGATGTAAAAATTAAGATAAATTAATTATATTAATTTAGAGTTATTGTGAAAATAATTTAGATGATATTTATGTAATTTAAGTATCAAAAGTTAAATATTTATGGAGTAAATTAATTGAGGTATCAAAAGTTAAATATTTATGCAATTTAGGTATCAAAAGTTAAATATTTGTGGAGTAAATTGATTGAGGCGATAGCTAAAATAGAAGAATACATTAATTTATATTAAAGAAAATTATTTGGAGTGCGAATGATAATTTATTTGGATAATATATTGATCATGGTGATAAGTAATAATATTTTAGATGATTAATTATTGAGATATTAATTATAATATAATTATTATTGAGGATTAAAGTGAATAATTATTTCATTTAATTGGAGACTGAAATTGATAATTAGCTTTAAAATAATTATTGGAATTAAATTAGATATTTATTGGACTATTATAAATAATTATTTAGTTATTTGGATCAAATAATTGAGGTGTGCAAAAATTATTATAAATATTTATTGTTGAAATGAAAATTCAGGATGGGTCAATTAAATTGATGGTGCTGGATGAGAGTATACTAGCTATGTATTTAAAAGTGTTATTGTTTTTATTTTAGGGGCTATGTCTTAGTTTTAGGAGAGGCTATGCCGAAATTTCGACAAATTATTAAAAGTATTTCCTTAAAATTTCAAAGTTAGTAATTGGGTTATTCTTGTTATAATAATTTTTGTATGTCTTTAATTGAGGTGTTTTAGGTATTTTTTTTTTAGCTGTCAGTCAGAGGACACTTCAAAGAGAGTCAGTCGATTGGATCGTCAAATCAGTGAATTATATAGTTTAATATAACACTCCATTTCCTCCTTATTTATTTTATGTTGCATTGTATAAGTGCATTATATATCACACAACATGATGAATGTGATTGTAATGAATGTTGGTGATATGATTGATGTGATTATTGGAATATGATGATGTGATGATTGTGAATGATGTGAATTGTTTGTGATTAATGAATGGGATTGGGATGACACTGGACCAATTAGATAGGATATGATTATGATATGCTGAGTATGAATGATGAGTTATGACTAGTGTATGACATCTTGGGGGCTTGCTCATCACCCGGTGTTGCTGTTAGTGGGGTCGACGTTGTCTAGTTTAGTCCAGAGACTGATTGAACTCTATGTTTGAATATAAAAGATAATATTTTAATTCAGAGAACCAGGTATGGGGATCAAATCCCCATATTAAGGTTTAGAGTGGTTCCTGTGAACTAATTTATATCCTTAGATGATTTAATAATTTGATGTATTATATAATTCTGTGATTTGATAAATAGTATACTGAGGGGATATTTTGTTTGATGTTGTGGCATTGTGATGATTGAACATGTTACATGGCATATATATATATATATATATATATATATATATATATATATGTTTCGTTGGTTATATTATTCTATATAGCTTACTGCGTTGAACACTCACTCTTGTTCATCTATTTTTCTAGTTTGCAGGTAAGTGTCAGAAATTGGATCGTTGTCGAGTCAATCCTATCATCCATTCCTCCAGCAGTGAAGGTTTTATATATAATAGTTGTTTTCATTATGTATCATAAATCTAGAGTTCCACATTATTATTTTTGTGTTGGTTTTGTTGTTCCTACTTTATTTCTTAAAAGTTTAAAGTTGTTTTGAATCAGATGATAGTAAGACTTCCTCTCTTGATTGATGTTCTAGTAAGCAGAAATATTTTATGATAATGATAGTAATATGATGGAAATGACAGTTTTGATGGACAGTGATATGATTTGGGTTCAAATTCTATTTAATAGGTGGACCTTAGCCCTGGTTTTATGACAATTACAGCTGTCATATTTTAGATTTATCGTTTAGTGAGGTGTAAGACTGATTACGAATTCTAAAAACCTTATACTTTCTCGTTCCCTAATACCAATCACGTGATACTAAGTGTCATTTTTGTGAAATGTAGATACTATATAAGTTTAATCTTAACTATGCTATCAAAAAATTATTACTAAAATAATAAAGAATTAAAGCTTATGATTTCAAAATTACTAGAAAACAGATCCTCTAAAAGGTACCATTGGTTATAGTGAAACTTCACTCCAAGTTTTGCATAGCTTTTAAATAAAATCAAGCAAAACAATCAAATTTTTTTTTTCATTTGAGGACTCGAATGTGCATTTTTTTCACTTAAGATCAATTGATAAAGATTTAAACAAGCAACATAATTTTTTTTTTTATTTAAGTAGTTAAATGAACCTAAGGGCTTAGGTTGCAGTATCTTCTAAACCTTAGTAAAATACATTTCTCATTAGAATATACTTTCTATAAATAGGAGTTGACTAATTAAGATATCCAGAGAAATAGATATGGCAAAAGTTATTAGCCTGTCTAACTTTATTATTCTGTTAAGACTTTTAAGGCATGTTTAGTTACCAGGTATGTAGGAATGGGAATAGATACAACTCAATCGAAATGAGACTATGGGAATAGGAATTGGAATATAAATACTACATGTTATGTTTAGTGTGAATACTAATATGACAATACTCCTAGAGGGGGGTAAATAGAAGTTTAAAAAATCTTAAAGAAAATACAAAACTAAAATGCAATGGGTAAATTAATTTCAAATAGTAAGTGATAATAAAGGAGAAAGGTTAAGAGAGCTCAACTAATTTATAATGGTTCATAGCCAAATTTCTTCTCCTACATCCACTTCTCTCAATATCAACCTGATATTGAGGTTCCACTACAACCGGGTGCACCACCCAAATCAATTACAATTTCAGAGATTTCACCCTATACACACTGAGTTACAACTCATATTTTTACTCTCAATAACAGAGATAGAGATTTATAAGTATCTCTAAACTTATACAAACTTATACAAACTTATTCAAATGATATACAATGAAGTATGAATAGCTAAAACTAGCAAAAGTTAGTAAGAACTCTAAGAATAAAGAAATAAAGCTCAAAGAGTTCATAAAATTTGAAAAACAGAGTATGAACTACAATAATTTAATTTCTCTTAAGATATGTGTTTCTCTTGTTGTTTGAACTTCAAATCTTCATGTATTTATAGTCTTCAATGAATGGTGATTAAATATGATTATTATAGTTGCATTAAATGTAAGATTTGCCTCCAAATATTTTTTCAACGGCTATATTTAAAACATATCAAACATGACGTTGACAAATAACCACTGATTCACGGGTGTGACAAGTACTCACGGTCGTGAAGATGAATCTTCACGAACTTGAATCAAAATTCATGGTCTTAAAATCTTTTGCACTAATTTCAAATTTTCAAATCATTCTCGGGCATGAAAGATAATCACTGGCGTGATAGTCGTTCATGGGCATGAGTAATTTTTCACGGTCTTGAAAAATCTTTCTATGTCTTTGAGCCAGAATCCATTCTTAAATTAATCACGGGTGTGAAGATAAGTAATGGTCGTGAAACTCATTCACGACCTTGAATAAATATTCACGGGTCTGAGTAAATTTCTTATTTTGACTTGATTCCGTTAACAGGCATTAAATATATTCACAGGCGTGAATCCATATTTTTAAATAAAGACTTAAATACAAGTTAAAGAATCATTTGTAACTCAAATATATTATGCAATTAACACTTTGTTTTGGTTTAAATTATATCATCAAAATCATTATAGAGTCAACAATCTCCCCCTTTTTGATGATGACAAAACAATATGCACAAAATTTAAATAAACAAGATAAATATTGAATATTCCTCGTAAGTTAAAAATCCCCCTTAATTGAATAAACACATTCAACATTCAATATATAAACTATCTCCCCCTTTTTGTCAATAATCAAAAAGGGTTCCTTCACTTAAACAAACTAATATCTTAAGAAATAAAGAAATTTCATAACAAACTAGTATTTCATTCAATAAACATCAAAATATGAAATGTGTCAATCATATGAACATAGTCATGATAACATATGATAACATAAACAAAGCTCATCTACTATAACTATGAGGAAGGGGGAATGGAAGAGTCATCGGGTGGGTTGCTTCCAAGAGATAATACACTGCGAAGACTATCCACTGACTGTTTCAGCTCTTTTTTATTTGCTTCAAGTCGATCCAGCAGAGATGTCTCTTTGTTATTCAAAGAGTCAGATCTAGTAGTGAGCCTAGCCAAATGCTCCAACACTTGGTTCTAAAAAGACTCTGCTGAACTAGATGGTTAAGAGCTAGATTGAGGTGCTGTAAAAGGGGGATAGCAAGAACGTTTCTGAGATGGTTCATTAAACATTACAACTAGCTCTACATCAGACTCATCATCCTCCTGATCATCTCCATCATTGGTGGTAAAGACCCATCCATCACCAACCTTTTTCACAATTTCCATATTGCAAAAGGTTGATATATCCAAATAATCCTTGGAAGCGAGAGAAACTTTGACTTCTAGATTATGAGCAATTAAAAGTGAATGGAAATCTTAGTCACATACATACCAAGAAGTAATTTTCCTTTTACTTTCAAACTCATATCCTTGAACGCATCCACAAACCATCTAGCAACATCCACATTGACTCCTTGTCGCAAACAATCTAAAAGAAATAGTTCCTTGTGACTTACAGCTCTATTGTTGTCTCCTCTAGTAAAAACCGAGTAGGTGAGAAACCGATGTATAACTCAAAGAGCAGGGTCATGAATCTTAGATGCTTTTGCAGTCCGAACATCAAACTGAGCAATGCTAGTCAATGCTTCCCAAACCAGGGAAGGATCCCAATGGTCTGAAATTTGGCATACCCTACTAGACTTAAGCTTAAAAAAAACCACCAAGAACAGCAAAAGTGAGAGAGTGGTTAGTTTTGCCTAACCTAAATGTCATATCACCAGTGGGACTTACAAGCAAGGTTGTGAAAAATCCATAGACTAGCTCTACATGTAAGTCAGATGAGTAGTATGCAAAGTGTCTATCACCGAATAAATCTACGCAATACTTAGTGACGAAATCATTCAACCCAATCATTCTCAAATTAGTAAAGTTTATGCTTCGACTGCTTACCAGGTTATCTCGCTTTCTAAGAACAGAGAATCTATCAGTGTGATGCTGAGAGGTAAACGAAAGACTGAAGGAAAGCTTTACCAGTTCTTCCTACACTTAAGACTCTTCACCCAAATTCGGACACTTTCCTTTTCCTTTGGATCCCACGTTCTTAGTTTTTACTATTGTTTTAAGGTTTTGAATATACAAGGATGAAGGTTTATAGGAAGATAATGTAAAAAGAGGTGAAAATTGAGAGAGAAAAACTCTAACAAGAATTTGGGAATTTGAAATTTGAGAGAAAATTGAAAGAGAGAGAGAGATTTAAAAAAATGAACTAAAAAGATGAGGGCGTGTCTTTTTAAATACCCAGTCTTCACAAGTGTGAAGACTGTTCATGGCCGTGAAAGACATACCCAATTTTTTTAAAAAGATACATAACAATTTTTCACGGGCGTTAAGGCAATTTGAGCTTTGATTTATGCTTTCATATGCACATGCTTATAATTCACACATTTGAAAATAAATTCATGTAAACTAAAGTTAAAGTGATGGGAATTTATAAAATTATCTCACTTAGGTCTCAATTTGACATATAAACACATAAATTTTTATAAATGCTTATAAATCATGCAAAATCATTATAATTAATTATATTTAATTAAGAGCAAGCCAAGAGTCATACCTGAGAGGTATCAATCATATTTGAGAGGTATCAATCTTACCTAATTCCGTTCTTATAAAATAAAATACTTCTTTGTCCAAGGGTTTTGTGAAGATATCGACAAGCTCGCATCGAAGTAACCATATAAATCAAATAAAGATCCTTTTGGATACCATAAATCTAAATTTGGTATATCCACAAGGTATCTTATAATTTTTTTTACTCCGGCGATATGTGATTCTTTAGGATTAAATTAAAAACGTGCACACACGCAAACACTAAATAGAATGTCGGGTATAGATGCGGTCAAATAAAGTAATAATCCTATCATGCTTCTATAAAGTTTAGAATCAGCACTTTTACATTTATCATCAATCTCCATCTTTATTGAGGTACTCATAGGAGTAGGTTGAGGTTTTGTATTGTCCATGCCAAATCTTTTTAGTAGCTTCTTGGTGTACTTGGATTGATTGATCAATGTTTCATGCTCCAGTTGCTTAATTTGTAATACTAAGAAGAAGTTGAGTTCTCCCATCATGCTCATTTCGAATTCACCTTGCATAGACTTAGAGAAATTCTTGCAAAGTTTTTCATTAGTAGCACCAAAAATGATATCATCAATATATATTTGAAATATTAAAATGTCTTACTTCTAATAATAAAGAGAGTTATATCAACTTTTCCCTTAGAAAAACTATTTTCAAGGAGAAAATTGCTCAACCTCTCATA
>CANXYC013099545.1:0-19960 GCA_948193065.1 Aleurites moluccanus | reverse complement strand
CCTCAGTGGTTATATGTTTTCAGGACCTCAGTGAGGCAGACATCCATTGGCTACATCATCTTCAGCCTTGGATTACAGATGTATGTATTGAGGTCACTCCTGTGTATAGAAGTTCCTTAGTATATAATGTATAGAGGGCTTAGATTGGCTAAAAGTATAATGATAAATATGATCAAATGATAATCAGATATGATATGAATATGTTAATGATGTACATATATATGATATGAGAGATTTATATGATGTATATATGATATGAATTATAAATGCAAATATTGAAGTGCATATTGAGTTGTGATTGACTACTGGAGGTTAAAAGGGGATATATGCTATATTGGAAGTGCAATTTTTATGTTTTACGGATAGCTTAAGTCAGAGTTATAAAGAAAACTCTGTCAGTATTTCTGTAAGAATGATATGATGTTTTTTAAAAAATATTATCACCTAAAATGTATCACAGGTTAAATAATGATTGTAAAAGTAAAGTTAAAGTAAAAGTATGGATTTTTTTAGGTACTGGTCGCCTTGGCATTACCCGTACCCTAGGACCGTCATGGTCTAAAATTGGGCCGTGACAACTTAGTTGATATCTCAATCATACTTTTTCCTACTTAATTATTATCATTAATTTTTATATCAAAATTACAAATCATAACTTCATTTTGCTAATCATTTACAATTCTTTCCATAAATAAATAATTAATAACCTTGAAATCCTCTAATCATAATCTCCCCATCAATGTAACTCATAATTTCAATCAAGGACTTTATTTTATTCAACACCATAATTGTATAATTATACATAATCTTCTAGTCGATTCATCTTAGATTTTCACGATAAACCATTTATATTTATTGCATCATCATATAACCATATATGTTAATACTTGAAATTTTCAATCAAATCCTTCCTAATCTTTATCAAATCTTAAACCTCAAATCATTATACACATCATTCATACTATCTTATATTCTTAAAAATTCAATCATTTAGTTAATCCCAAGCTTACTCTCATATACATCATTGAACATTCATACTATGATCATATCTGTTATTTGTCATATTCTAAGTCAACATTTTATATTTCCAATTCATTTTATCCATCTTAACATTTGACTTATCCATACTATTCATCATGTAGTACACGATCAATAATCACTATCTATATCTTCCTTAATCATAGTAAACCTAAATTCATTGTTAACTATCATTTATCATCCTATCAATCCTTTATCTTTACTAATAATTGTATATCATATCAGTACCATTTATCTCTTTCCATTAAGAATTTATAAAATATCATTAAATGTACATTACCATTATAAAATAAAAAATATAACCAACTATCAAAACAAAAAATCCATCAATACGATTAATCCTTATATCTCAATCAAACCAACTTTACACATAGATTTAACCTATTTCATTTTACAATAAAGTAACCTCTCAATTATAAGAGAAAAATCTCAGTATCAAAACATATAACGATAAAATGCAGATAACACAAATATAACAAACAATTGCAAGTGACATGACAGGAAATCCTATGCTCTATGGTATATCTATACTTTTCTATACCCTAGGGACATGTATTCATAGACGTAAGTTGTTACTAATTATCTAACATTTGCTCTGATATCACATTTGTCACATCCCTAATTTAGAAACATAACAGTCCTAGGATGTGAGAACAGTTTACACTACCAACACCTGTAGAACCCTGCTATAACCATATAAATATTGCCATACTATCATCCATATTCTCATCATTCAACATTCAATAACATAACCAATTCATATTAAGCATAACATATCAATTTAATAGCACTAATATTAATTATATACTAATTTACATTCTTTTTAGTTCCATTACTACATATATCAAGGAGCATCTAAGAGAACAAAATAGAGTATTTATTTATAAGACTTTACATGGAAAAAGACTGGCTCTAATAGCTGAAGAAGGAAACCTTTGACACCTGAAAAATATTAGACAACTAAAAGGTCAGTGAAATTACTCACTAAGTCATAAATATGCCATTATACATATAAAGATTAGGTTATAATTTGGTTAGCCCACCAAATAATCATAGTAATATTAAATGAAGAATAGCAAGTCCAATATGTCCATAAAGAAGATGGAATATAAAGTACCAATCACAGTAATCAACTAAATGATCATAAGGTAATATGATACCTTGAATGGCTCATAAAGGCAATGCATGACAGAATTAAGTGCCTGTAAACATAACAATAGTGAGATACAATCCAGTAGCATATCTAATATAGTAGTAATATGTCACACCCCAAACCAAAAGTGTGACTTTCCTACAGCAAGGGTAGGCTTAAGGCCACCATAAACCTGTAGAACCCAAACCTGGATCAACAATCATCAATAATATTATATAACCATGCAATATACTTCAATATATAGATAATCCATCAATACGATATTACTTGTTCTTTATTGGTCAAAAGATAAAATATAATCATCAATAAGGAATAAGGATTACCAATACGCTCAATCATATTATAATTTTAATATAATTCAATCGATGGAGCCATTATGATCAGTATTCCAAAATAATACAAAACATCAAATGATTATCAAATCAATACATTAGCTTCTTGGAGAGAGAAAACAATTAAGAAGCTATGTCTATCCTGTCAACAGGTTCTCTAGCACCTGAAATCCATAATAGAAAGAAAAAGAATGAGTCGAAAACTCAATTAGTTATGGAGATACAATAATACTTAGGGTTTTACATTGATTAATCAAGAATACATCGAATTCAATATATATATATATATATATATATATATATATATATATATATATAACAGTAGTAACAATGGTTTATCAGTAATAAGATTACATTTAATGACATATATTTACGTACCTACAAAGAAATGGCACCCATAAATGTGTCGATAGAACGACCATCAATCTATACCATCCATCCATCGAGATACTATGATCTCAAACTATATGACTATATGTATGCTTGATCATAACATACATCCCAGGGCCGATAGGCCTCCCCTAGGTAAAGCCACTAATACAAATGATTTTTCTCTCATTGGAATGGCGTTCTAAATTCTCAATAGCTATACAATCGATATAATGAACAATGGGTGGGTCTAAAGACCTTACATTATTAATATCATTAACAATATTCAATTCTTTTGGGTCCTTAAACTATCAAGTAATCATATTTTGACCCCAACTTCTTCTGTAATTTATTCTGACAATTCTGTTGAGAATTGGATTTCAAAGTGGGGAATCAAAAAGCTTATTTTTATTTATACTTATTTATAAAAATAGTTTCAGAGTCATTATGAAACTCAAATAGACCACTTTCCACTATACCCCTCAAAGTTCTATTTATTTACGATTTTGCCATCACTTACTTTTTCAGTGTTCCTAAATATTTTTCACCTCTTTCTTTTTACCATAATTACACATGCATATGTATGGTCATTTACCCCTTGGTCAGAATCAGAAATTCATCTGTTGACCGAACTGTTATTTTCTCGGCAGTGTTTTCGACACCGACGATTTCTGGAAAAGTATCTCATTTGCTTTCTAACCGTGTCTCTAAAATTATTTCTAGTCATTTTGATGATTTCAAACCAGTAACTAAGAACTATATCATGCATTTATGATAGGGTTTGCCTAAGGTATTACATTCTACCACCTTCAAATAAATTCGTCCTCGAATTTAAATTAAACACATACCTCATTGATGGAACAGGAATGGATATCTTTCTTTTATCTCCTGTTCGCTCTCCCAAGTGCACTCCTCCATCGACTGATTTCTCCAAAGCACTTTCACCATTAGGATTTCTTTATTCCGCATTTGTCTGACTTGTAGATCTACTATCTCTACTGGTAGCTCTTCATATGACAAGTCCTCGTTAATCTCAACATCTTGTACCTCCATGTCATGATCTGTTGCCAGATCGCGATGGTCCTAGGGCGTGGGAGATGCCGAGGCGACCAGCACCCGTAGAACCCATCAATCACATCAATCCTATAACAATATTGCAGCGAAAACATATCTTACTCATCATCAATTACATAATAGAATATATATAACCATTCACTCACATAAATACTATTCATTCAATCGCTTTCTGTAAATATACAATCATTTCATTAATAATCTCCAATATTCCCATACACACATGTTCATACTCTAACTATACCATACAAAACCCATGGAGCAGCTAGGATATGAACATTCAAAAATAATACAGTGTTCATAATATTATACTGACACAAGATCTACAGAATCCACAAAGAGCCAAAAGAGTTAGGATATCTGCCTCCTACTCTACACCTGAGAGGGTAAATAAGTGAGAGAGTGAGTATATATGATACTCAATGAATCTAATATGCATCAACCAATAAAATGGATAATGGAACATCAATAAGCAAATAAGCAGATGACATAAACGAATCAAACTGCCTAGAATGTCTGTAATACAGAATCAAGTACAGAATACGATTGTAATTAAACAATCATATCAATGAAGCACATATCACATGGACAAGATGAAAATGACAGATATAGAGCCATGAAACGCATAGAAATGTGCCACGCACAAATCACTATATATATACGTATTAACATAAGATTGTACAGGTCTTATGACTAGGACATCCCTTCCTAGTATAGGGTATCAATCAATACAATGTGCACAAGGCCGACAGTATGAACTTACTACCCTGTCGGAATGGCAGCTCTGTCAAATCACCTCAAAATCAATAGAAGCAATAAACACATCAATAGATACCATTTCAAAATAATGGCATCGGCAATATCAATAACTCATCATAAATCAATTGGATGAGCATAAAGTCAATAAGACATCAATAATAATCGATTAAACAATGACCAAAGGTCTAATGACCAAAAATAGGAACAAACATAATTTGGTCATTTGCGGCCAAAAAGTTGACGCAATTGGCATGCCATTGTCGCTGGCGATGGTGGCATTCAAATGGTTGGCCTATAGATTTTTCGGCATAATTTTAGTGCAATTTGACATTGCCCTAATTATCAACAAACATGCACATAGAAAGCAACTTATAGGAAACAACCACAACTCAATAATCTTCAACAAACATATCAATTTGGCATGGAAAACAAGTCCAACACCAAAGCACAAAATTAGGCAAAATGTCACAATTAGGGTTCGGCCAAATGGCATTTTTCACAATTGGATTCCAAATGTCATTCTAACAATTTAGGCAAGTAATTTGATGCATAAGAGACTCACCTAACACTCCAAATCACCAAGAAAGCTTGATTTGCTACCCAAATTCTCAATTCCTCGATATAGGCCAAAATCGATGATTTTCTCCAATCGAATTTTCTACAACAATACGAGCATCAATTAAACACCAATTAACTTATTTTATAGCCAATTTATATATCCTAACTCATTTAAACAAAATCACTTCACACAACTTCACTTTAGGGTTTGAAAATTAGGAAAAATTATTTAATGCATCAATTGATGCAATTAAACCATTTACCCAATCCTAACAATACCTAATTAACCTAATTAAACCATAAAAACCAACAAATGAACAATTTACTCAAATTAACTCAAAGTGGCCGAAATTCCTTTTCCTTTGTTCTTGAATTTTTCTTGAATTTCTATGGTTGAATTTAATAGATTAAGGTTTGTATGGTTTTAAATTCAAGTTTCCAACAACTTTTCTTTGCAAATCAAAAGAAAAATAAAATGGGAAAAGGAAGAAAATGGCTACGGTGGAAGAATAAAAAAATGGGCAGAAAATTTTCTCTAAGTCTTGCTTATATAGTAAGACAAAAATGGCAAATTTCACTTTTGGTCCTCCAATTTTTCATAATTTGCTTTTAGTCCTTTTTCGCTCGATAATTTATTCCGATAATTCCGTCAGGAATTGGAATTCAAAGTGAATGTTCAAACATTTTATTTTTATTAATATTAATTAATAAAAATAGTTTCAGAGCCGTTCTGAAACTCAGACTGTCGAATTTTTACTATTCCTCGAAAATTCCCTTTATTTACAGTTTTGCCATCGCTTACTTTATCAGTGTTCTTAAACATTTTTCTCTTCTTTCTTTTTACTGTACTCCCACATACATATACATTATCATTTACCCTCAATCCAAATTCAGAACTTCATCCATCGACTGTACTACCATTTTTACGGCAGTAATATCGGTACCGACGATTTTCGAAAATTTTTCTCGTTTTCGCTCTAAATGAGTTTCTAAAATTATCTTTAGCCATTTTGATAACTTTAATCCATATACTGAGAACTTTGTTCATGAAAACATGTTATGCATTTATAGGGTATTACACTCCAATATGTGTGATGGGTCCGATACATACTTCCGTAGCATAGAGATATGAAATACCGGATGAACATGGCTCAGATTAGGTGGAAGAGCCAATCTATAGGCTACATTGCCAATCTTCTCAAGAATCTTAAATGGACCTATAAATCTTGGTGACAGCTTCCCTTTCTTCCCAAATTTCATGATACCTCTTATTGGTGAGATCTTAAGAAAGACATGGCCACCAACTGTGAAATGCACATCCTTCTGCTTGGATCGGTGTAGCTCTTTTATCTGCTAAAAGTAGTTTTCATCTGATCTCTAATAATAGGAACCTTTTTCATAGTTTCTTTAATAAACTCAGGACTCTTTAACTACTTCTCCCCTGGTTCTACCCAACATACTGGAGATCTACACTTCCTACCATACAATGCTTCATATGGTGCCATTCTGATAGAGGAATGAAGATACCGATTCCAGTTACCTTTAAAATCCAGAACACACAACCGTAGCATATCTTCCAATGTCTGGATTGTCCTCTCCGACTGTCCATCGGTCTGTGGATGGAAAGCAGTACTGAACCGTAATTGAGAACCCATAGCCTCTTGAAACTTCTGCCAAAACTGAGAAGTAAATTGTGTACCTCTATCTGATATGATCATCAAAGGAACTCCATGAAATCGCACAATTTTGTCCACATACAACTGTGTATACTGAGCTGCAGAGTAACTGATCTTAACCTCCAGGAAATGAGCAGATTTCATTAATCGATCTACAATAACCCATATGGAGTCATAACCCCTCGTAGTCCTCGGTAATCCAACTACAAAATCCATAGTAACCTACTTCCATTTCCATTCCAATAAATTGATCTCCTAAAGTAAACCCGATGGTTTCTGTTGCTCAAACTTAACTTGCTAACAGGCTAAGCATTTAGAGACAAATTAAGCTATATCTCTCTTCATACCAGGCCACCAATACACATCCCTCAAATCATGATACATCTTGGAAATTCCTAGATGTATACTGTATAATGAATAGTAAGCCTCTCTCATAATCCGATCTCCAACCCATCAATATCAGGTACACATATCCGCTTTTCACACTTTAGTACATCTTCCTCCACTGCAAATTATGATATCTTGCCATTATGTACATCTCCCTTCAGCTTCAGTAGATATGGATCCCTATTATGTGCCACTTCAATATCATTAATCAATAGTGACTTAACCTGAAATTAGGCTATCAGAGCCTGGTTACGATCTTAAATCCAACTACATACCCATATCAACTAACTCCCCCATCTCACAGATCAATGGTCTCCTACCAACTAAGATGTGAACTAGACTACCCATAGACTTCTGGCTCAATGCATTAGCTACTACATTAGCTTTGCCCGGATGGTAAAGGGTTTCACAATCATAATCCTTAAGCAACTCAACCCATCTATGCTGCCGGAGATTTAGATCCATTTGCTGAAATATATACTGCAAACTCTTGTGATCAGTATATATCTCACGTTTAGATCCATACAAATAATGCCTCCAAATCTTCAATGCAAAGGCCACAGCTGCCATCTCTAGATTATGTGTCGGATAGTTCACTTCATTCTTCTTTAATTGCCGAGAAGCATAAGCAATTACTCTCCAATTCTGCATCAAAACACACCCCAAACCAACTCGGGAAGCATCACAATATACAGTAAACTTCTCACCCTCTGAAGACAATGCTAACACTGGAGCACTCGTGAGGTGAGACTTCAAAGTCTGAAAACTACTCTCACATTCATCAGTCCACAAATATCACTCCTATTTTGGAATTAACTTAGTCAACAGAGCAGCAATTCTGGAGAAATCCTTCACAAATCGCCTGCAGTATCTTGCCATGCCCAAAAAACTATGGACTTCAAAAACACTGGTAGGCCGAGGCTAACTCATAACTTCTTCAACCTTCTGAGGATCTACCTTAATTCCATCTTTACAAACAACATGCCCAAGGAAACACACTTCAGTTAACCAGAACTGGCATTTAGATAACTTAGTATACAACTGATGCTCTCAAAGTGTCTGCAATATAATCCTCAGATGCTCTGTATGCTCCTCCTCACTCCTGGAATAAATAAGAATGTCATCAATGAACACTATGACAAACTTATCCAATAATGGCTTGAACTCCCTACTCCTTAGATCCATAAATGCAGCCGGTGCATTAGTCAACCCGAATGGCAACACCAGGAACTCATAATGTCCATATCGGGTTCTGAAAGCAGTTTTAGGTAATCACCCTTCTTAATTTTCAACTGGTGATACCCATATCTCAGATCAATCTTCAAGAAATGACTGGCAACCTGCAATCAATCCATGGCAATGGATATTTATTCTTCACTGTCACCTTGTTCAACTGTCTATAATCAATGCACATTCTCAATGAATCATCTTTCTTTTTTACAAACAACACTAGAGTACCCTACGGAGAACTGCTTGGTCTAATAAATCCTCTATCCAATAACTCCTATAACTGCACATTTAATTCTTTCAATTCTGTTGGTGCCATTCTATAAGGAGGAATGAATATTAGATCAATGCCTGAATACACCTCAATCTCAAACTCTATCTCTCTATTTGGGGGAAATCCGGGCAATTCTTCAGGAAAAATATTTGGAAACTCCTAAACTATAAGTATCCCATCAAGCTCTACAGAAGTCTTTTGCACATTGATTACATGAGCCAGATATAGCAGCCTTTTCCTAACATCCTTCTAGCCTGGATAGTAGAAACAAGATTGACTCTAAATTCACGTCTATCACCCAGAAATTCAAACTCCGGCTGCCCCTCAGGCTGAAATTTAACCTTCTTCTCATAACAATCAATAATTGCATGATGCGTCGTCAGCCAATCCATACCAAGAATCACATCTAACTCTAACACAGGTAGTTCTATCAAATCAACACATAAAATGTTGTCATCAATCTCAATCACACAATCAGGATAATAGTAATCAACTTCTATACTCTCACCCATCAATGTAGCTATCTCTAAAGGCACATTCAACAATTGTCTCTCCTTATACAATTTAGGTGTAAATTGAGGTGAAACAAAGGAATGCGTAGCACCAGAATCAAACAAGGCATCATCAATCTCATTCTGAATCAAAATAGTACTTGTAACCACATTATCTGATCTATATGCCTCCTGAGTATTGACTGCAAAGACTCACCCTTTACCTCTGCCTACTGGGGCCTGACTGCTACTAGGAGCCTGTCCTCTGCCTCTGCCCCTACTAGGAGCCTCTCTAGCCACATTTTGACTCATTTGCACTGTAGGCTGAGAAACTATAGCAGATGGCTGCAGCTCGCCCCACAAAGGACATCTGTTGATAAAGTGACCATGCTGCCCATATTTCAGGCAGGCACTCGAATGACACCGACATTCCCCTCCACGTCTTCTTCCACAGAAACTACAAATAGGCACACTAGGCATCTGTGCAGATGGTCTAGAAGAACCCTAAAAATATGAAAGTGTAGACTGTACTACTAGACCCTTACTCTGCGTCCTCCTCCTCTGACTACCAGACTGAGATCTCTGATCAAATCTAGGCATTGGCTCACTCTGTCTAGGCTGGGAGCTGCTCTCCCCCCTCCTACTTTATGCTTTGGGTCCTCCTTTTCTCTTATGATCCCTCTTAGCCCTCTCTGTCTTGTATTTCTCTTCCATCTAATTAGCCTTATCGATAATAGTAGTCAGAGATGTAAACTCTGTAGCCAATAAAGCATTATGAAGTGAAGCATGTAAACCCCTCCTGAATCTGCTAATCAAATCTGCCTCAGTAGGAACAATATGGGTAGCATACCTACTTAGTTTGATGAACTCCTCTGCATACTCTTCCACTGACCTATTTCCCTACTCGAGCTGTTCAAACTGAATCAGATTTCTAGTCTTCACCCCTTCCGTTATGAACTCATCAATCAACCTCTGTCTAAACTCAACCCATGTAGGAGGATGCTCACCATACAATCTGGGCTCCATCCTACAAGAAAACTATGTCCAGGCTTTCCCTTTCAGCAATAGCCCTACCAACTCCACTGCTCTAGTGTCAGAACAAGGTAGTCTCCTAACTACCTTCTCAACCTACTCCAAAAAAATCTATCGGCTCATCACCTCTATCACCCTTGAACTCTGGCAGGTTTAGCTTCAGAAAGCTAAACATAGATACTCCGCCCTCATCTATAACTCGGTGGTCTCCCTGTATAACAGGCTCCCCAGGAACCACAATTGGCAATACAGGAGCTGGTGCAACTAGCACTACCTCTAGTGCAACAGGAGGGTAGCACTACAGTTAGAACTGGTGGTGGTGGCATATTTTGACGTTCCGCCTTAAATATGCTAGTTCCCTACGTAACTCCATCATCCCCCTCATCATCTCTACTCTTCAGGGGTCATCACCCCTCTCTGTATCCTCTGTAGTTCGTCAGGATCTGGACGGACCCTCTAAAACTAAATACTCTCTTACTAGAGACTCATTGGAGGCTACCTCTGTCTCCCTGGTATCCCTGTCTCTATCATCGGACATCTTTGTAAACTGTCAGAAAAATAGAACACGTACTCAATATATTACAGAAACACTGAATACTAACACATATTAGATGAATACAGCAACAGACAATACATGAATTCCTATGCTCCATGGTTTACTTAACTCTACCTATTATGTACTTAGTCACTATTCCTCTGTAAATTAGGTACTATTAATTTGTAACCTAGAGCTCTGATACCACCTCTATCATGACCTGATTTTGGATCACAATGGTCCTAGAATGCAAGAGATACCAATGGCGATCGGCAACCGTAGAACCCAGTATCACATGCAAATATCTATAACCATTAATTAATTAAACAATTTACTTAGTTACTATTCTTTTTGTCATTCTGTAAATTGCCTGCAATTATAATGTTATTGGCTATAACATCCATCATAACATGTCATATCAATACTCATACTCCATAATATATCATATATACATGTTCATAGCCTAACTAACCCATACATGCCCCATGGAGCAGCTAGATTATGAACATCCAAAATACGGTATTTAATATAATTACATTGCTATAAAAAGTTTGCAGAAATCCACAAAGAGTCAGAAGTTGGGATTCTGCTACCTACTTTGCACCTGAAAAATGGTAAACAAGGAAAAGTGTCACGACCCATTTAAGGATCGCGACGGTCCTAGGATGCGGGAGATGCCGATGGTGACTAGGACCCGTAGAACCCAGTATCACATGCATAATCTATAACCATAGATTAATTATTCATTTTACTTAAATATCAGTCATTCTGTCATTCTGTAATTTTTTCTGTAATTAAATGCAGTAAGCTGTAAAATCCATCATCTCATGTCATATTCATATCATATACCATAAAACATCATCACATATAAATATACATGTTCATATCCTAACTAACCCATACATACCCAATGGAGCAATTAAAACATGAACACCAAAATACAGAATATATAATATTTACATTAATTGACAGTAAGCAGAAATCCTCGGATGTCTGAAGATGGGATTCTGCAATCTACTCTTCTCCTGAAATGGTTAAACAGAGAAAAGGGTGAGTATATAAGATACTCAGTAAATCTATATGCATCGCCAATAAATATAATGGTAACAGATGGAACAATGGTATCAATAGGTCAATATGAACAGTTTATAGAATCAATAATAAATGGTGATAGAATAGTCAATAAGCATATCATAGGTTCGGTATCTATGGAAAGACAGATAAAGGGATGGATTATATGTAAACATACAGTTTCCAGTAGTATTAGTATGGACTATATGCGAACATATAGTCTCCAGTAATATCAGTATCAATAAGCATAAGACTGATCAGGTCTTATGGCCAGGACCATAACCCTTCCCAGCTAGGGCATTAGTAATATAATGTGCATATCGCCGACAGTATCTATCCACTACTCTGTCGGAGCAGTAGCTCTGTCAAGCCATATTAGGGTCAATATAAGAGTGAAACATATGAATGGATACCATTATGCAACAACGGTATCATCAATATCAATAATCATAATATCGCTCAATTCAAGTAGCAATTCAATTAATGGCATTACAATATATGATATACATTCAATGATAATCGGTTTGGTAAATAACAAAGGTGTAGAACAAAGGTGGGATCGACAAAGGAAATTGATATGCCAATTGGCATGCCAATGTCGTTGGCGACGATGGCATTCAAATGGTAGGCCTATGGAGGAAAAATGTGATAGGCTTATGGAATTACAACTAGGCAATTCATCAAACACATAGTGTACACAAAAGGGCAAGCCATTAGGTTAGGAATTGGTGCAAAGTTGGCATGCCCAATTCATCCAACAACAAGTTCACATTGTCAAAAACATAATAGGCAACAAATATACCATAGTAAACAACAAATAAAGGATCAAATTGGCTAAGAATTTCAAAGGAAAATCAAACAAAAATCAAAGGGATGAATAATGTTCTAGGTTCGGCCAAAATAGGGTTCACCAAAATGAATTCCAACCATCATTCCAATGTATAGGCATGTAATTTGATGCATATAGAACTCACCTAATACTTCCAATTGCTTTGGAAAATTGATTTCCACCCAAAAGCTTCAAAGGAGGCAAATATGGCAACTTGTATAATCTTTATTTTCTACACCAAAATAACCATCAATTAATCATCTAATAGCCTCCAATTAACATATTCTAAGCTTAAACAATACAAACTAACACTAATTAATCAAGCTCAATCATACAACTTCAATTAGGTTTAGCAAATGAGGGATTTCTATCTAAATACATCAATTGATGCAATCTAACCTAAAACCCATTCAATTCAATGTCTAAATCATCTAAATAAACCATAAATTCAAACAAAACAATTCCTTACCTCAAAGGAATGAAGGAGTCAAGATTTCCCTTTCAATTTTCCTTGGTTTTTTTTGTGATTCCAAGCAAATTAAGGATGGAGGATGAAAGAACCAAGAAAAATCTCAAGGTTTCTATGGATTTTTAGTTGGAAATGAAGAATAAATGGAGGAAGAAGTGAAGAGAGGAGGTTCGGCCACTTGAAGAAGAAATGATGAAGATGGCAAAAATTTTCTCTAAGTGTTGCTTTTATATAAAATCAAAATGGAAAATTTCATTTTGGTCCTTAAACTTTCAAGTAATTATACTTTGACCCCAACTTCTTCTATAATTTATTCTGACAATTCTGACAGTTCTTTCAAGAATTAGATTTTAAAGTGGGGATTCAAAAGGCTTATTTTAATTTATACTTATTTATAAAAATAGTTTCAGAGCCATTCTGAACCCAAATGGACCAATTTTTACTATTCACCTCGAAATTCATCTGTTGACCGGACAGCTAATTTCTCAGCAGTGTTCCCAACATCGCCGATTTCCAGAAAAATAATTTATTCGCTTTCTAACTGTGTTTCTAAAATTATTTTCCATCATTTCAATGCTTTTAAACCACATACTAAGAATTGAATCATGCATATAAGTTATGATTTCCTAGGGTATTACATTCAACCCCCTTCAAATAAATTCGTCCTCGAATTTAAATAAAATGAATACTTCATAGCTGGAACAGGAATGGATATCTGTCTCTCATCAAGTGCATTCTTCCATTGACCGATTTCGCCAGAGCACTTTTACCATGGGAATCTCCTTATTTCGCAGCTGCCTAACTTGTCAATCAACTATCTCTACTGGAAACTCCTCATACGACAAGTCCTCATTCAGTCCCACATCTTATACCTCCAATATGTGTGATGGATCAGACACATATTTCCGCAACATCGAGATATGAAACACAGGATGTACATGACTCAGATGAGGTGGAAGAGCCAATCTATAGGCCACATTACCTATCTTCTCAAGAATCTCGAATGGACCTATAAACCATGGTGACAGCTTTCCCTTCTTCCCAAATCTCATAATGTCCCTCATCGGAGAGATCTTATGCAAAACATGGTCACCAATTGCAAAGTGTACATCTTTCCTCTTCGTATCATCATAACTCTTCTGCCTACTGAAAGCAGTCGTCAACCGATCTCTAATCATAGGCACCTTTTCCATTGTTTCTCTGATCAACTCTGGCCCCTCTAGCTGCTTCTCTCCTGGTTCCACCCAACACACTGGAGATCTACACTTCCTACCATATAGGGCTTCAAATGGAGCCATACCAATAGAAGAGTGATAACTGTTGTTATAAGAGAACTCAATCAATGGCAGATATTGATTCCAGTTACCTTTGAAATCCAGAACACACAACCGAAGTATATCTTCCGAAATCTAGAATATCCTCTCCAACTGCCCATTAGCCTGCGGTTGGAAAGCAGTACTGAACCGTAACTGAGTACCCATGGCCTCCTAAAATTTCTGCCAAAATTGGGAGTTGAACTGTGTACCCCTATCTAAGATAATCATCAAAGGAACCCCATGAAGTTGCACAATCTTATTCACATACAACTGCGCATACTGAGCTGCAGTGTAGTTGGTCTTAACCTCCAGAAAATGAGCAAATTTCGTCAACCGGTCTACAATCACCCATATGGAGTCATAACCCCTCGTAGTCCTTAGTAGACAAACCACAAAATCCATGGTAACCTGCTCCTATTTCCACTCTGGCAACTTAATCTCATAAAGTAACCCTGATGGCTTCTGATGCTCAAACTTAACCTACTGATAGGCTAAGCATTTGGAGACAAACTGTGCTATATCTCCCTTCATACTAGGCCACCAATACAATCCCTCAGATCATGGTACATCTTGGTAATCCTGGATGTACACTGTATGCTGAATAGTTAGCCCTTCTCATAATCTGATCCCGTAGCCCATCCATATCAAGTACACATATACGTTTCCCACACTTCAGTACACCATCCTCTACTGTAAACTCTGTCATTTTGCCATTTTGTACCTCTCCCTTAAGCTTCAGTAGATACTTATCCCTATCTTGAGCCACTTTAATATCATCAAGCAACAGTGACTTCACCTAAAATTGGGCTATTAGAGCCTGCTTACGATCATGGGATCCTAAATCCAACTCCACGCCCATATCTGCTAAATCCCTCATCTCTCGGATCAAGGGTCTCCTGCCAATATGATATGAGCTAGACTGCCCATAGACTTCCAACTCCATGCATCCGCTACTATATTGGCTTTATTCGGGTGATAAAGGATTTCACAGTCATAATCCTTAAATAGCTCCACCCTCTGCGCTGCCGAAAATTCATATCCTTCTGCTGAAATATATACTGTAAATTCTTATGATCAGTATATATCTCACATTTAGACCCATATAGATAATGCCTCTAAATCTTCAATGCAAATACCACAACTGCCATCTCTAGATCATGTGTCGGATAATTTGCTTCATGCTTCTTTAACTGAAGAGAAGCATAAGCAATTACTCTCTGATTCTGCTTCAATACACATCCCAATCTGACTCATGAAGCATCACAATACACAGTAAATTTCTCTCCCTCTGCTGGCAATGCTAGCACTGGAGCACTTGTGAGGCAAGACTTCAAAGTTTGGAAACTGCACTCACACTCATCAATCTATAGATAACGCTCCTGTTTCCACATCAGCTTAGTCAACAGAGCTGCAATCTTGGAGAAATCTTTCACAAACCTCCTATAATACCCTGCTATACCTAAAAAACTATGGACTTTAGAAACACTGGTAGGCTGAGGCCAATTTGCCACTGCTTCAATCTTCTGAGGATCCACCTTAATACCATCCTTAGAAATCACATGCCCCAAAAAACACACTTCGGTTAGCCAGAACTGGCATTTGGATAGCTTAGCATACAACCGATGCTCTCGAAGTGTCTGCAATACCATCCTCAAATGCTCCATATGCTCATCCTCACTCCTGGAGTAGATAAGAATTTCATCAATGAATACTATGACAAACTTATCTAAAAATGACCTGAACACCCTGTTCATCAAATCCATGAAAGCAGTCGGTGCATTAGTCAACCTGAATGGCAACACCAAGAACTTATAATGCCCATATCGGGTCCTAAAAGCAGTCTTAGGTACTTCACCCTTCTTAATCTTCAATTGGTGATACCTAGACCCCAAATCAATCTCCGAAAAGTGACTAGCACCCTGCAGCTAATCAAACAAGTCATCTATCAGAGGCAACGGATACTTATTCTTCACTGTCACCTTATTCGGCTGCCTATAGTCAATTCACATCCTCAATGAGCCATCTTTCTTCTTTACAAGAAGCACTGGTGCACCCCAAGGAGAACTACTCTGTCTAATGAACCCTCTACAGTAACTCCTGCAACTGCACCTTCAATTCCTTCAGTTCTGCTGGTGCCATCCTGTAAGGAGGAATAGATATAGGATTGGTGCCTGCATGCACCTCTATCTCAAACTCAATCTCCCTATCTAGGGGCAATCCTAGTAACTCCTTAGGAAACACATCAGGAAACTCCTGAACTACCAGTATTTGATCAAGCTCTACAGAAGATTTCTGCACATCTATCACATGAGCTAAATAAGCTAAACAACCTTTACCAATCATCCTCCTAGCCTAGATAGCAGAAACCAGATTAACTCTAAACTCCCGTATGTCACCCTGAAACTTAAAATCTGGCAGCCTCTCAGGCTAAAACATTACCTTCTTTTGATAACAATCAATGATTGCCCGATGTCTCGTAAGCCAATCCATGCACAAAATCACATCTAACTCTAACACTGGCAGTTCAATCAAATCACACGCAATATATTATCATCAATTTCAATCACATAGTCAGGATAGAAATAATCCACATCAACATTCTCACCCATTGGGGTAGCAATTACTAAAGGCACATCTAAGAATTTCCTTTCCTTATTCAATTTAGGTGCAAAATGAGGTGACACAAAGGAATAAGTAGCACCTGAATCAAATAAAACATCTGCAATCTCATTCTGAATCAGAATAGTACCTGTGACCATGTTATTTGATCTTTGTTCCTCCTGGGTATTAACTGCAAATACTCTGCCCTGACCCCTGCTCGTTAGGGCCTGACTACTATTGGGAGCCTGTCCTTCTCTGCCTCTGCCTCTGCCTCTACCTCTACCTGAAGTCTCTTTGGCCACATTCTGACTCATCTGTATCGTTGGCTAAGATACCATAGCAGATGGTTGGTGCTCACCCCTTAAAGGACATCTGTTAGTATAGTAACCATGTTGTCCACATCTCAGGCAGGCACCAGACTGACGCCAACACTCTCCTCTATGCCTCTGTCCATAAAAACCATAGATAGGTACACTAAGAGTTTGTGCATCTGATCTGGAGGAACCCTGTGAATAAGCAGGTGCTGACTATACCACTGGTGGTCCTCTACTCTGAATCCTCCGCCTCTGACTACCCAATAAAGGTCTCTGATCAAATCGAGGCACTGGGTCTACTTGTCTAGGCTGGGAGCTGCTCTCCCCCCTCCTAATCAGTGCTCTGGGATCCCTTGTTCTTCTTTTGGTCCTTTTTTCCCTCTCTGTCTCATACTTCTCTTCCATCTGTATAGCCTTATTAATAACAGTCGTCAGAGAAGTGAATTCTGTAGCCAACAGTGCATTATGAAGTGCAACATGTAACCCTCTCCTAAACTTGCTGATCAGATCCACCTTAGTAGGAACAATATGAGTAGCATACCTACTCAGCCTAATGAACTCCTCAGTATACTCCTCTAAGGACTTGTTACCCTGCTCCAACTGTTCAAACTAAATCAGATTCAGGGTCTTCACCCCCTCTATAATAAACTCATCTATCAAACCCTATCGAAACTCAGCCCATGAGGGTGGATGCTCACCATATAACCCGGGCTCCATCCTCCTCGTAAACCAAGTCCAAGCCTTTCCTTTTAACAACAATCCCACCAACTCTACAGCTCTAAGCTCAGAACAAGGTAGTCTCTTAACTACCTTCTCAACCTCCTCCGGAAAATCTACTGGATCACTACCTCTGTTGCCCCTGAACTCTGGTAAGTTTAGCTTTAGAAAGCTAAACATGGATACACCACCCTCCTCAATAGCTCTCCAGCCACCTTATACAGTAGGCTCTTCAGGAACCCCTACTGGCTGCACAGGAGCCGGTGCAATAGGTACTACCTCTGGTGCCACAGATGGGGGGCACTGCTGTTGGAACTGGTGGTGGCAGTACATTCTGATGTTCCCACCTCAAATCAATCAATTTCCTGTGCAACTCCATCATCCCCCTCATCATTTCAACTCTCCAGGGATCATCGCCCCTCTCTGTATCCTCTGTAGTCCATCGGGATCTGGACGGACCCTCTAACATTGAGAATTCCCTAACCAACAACTCATTGGAGGCTATCTCTGCCTCCCTGGTATCTCCGTCCCTATCGTCGGACATCTCTGTAATCTGTCGGGAAAATAAAAAAACGTACTCAATATATCACAAAAATGCAGAATACTAACACATAACAGACGAATGCAGCAAAAGACGACACATGAATTCCTATGCTTCATGGTTTACTTAATTCTACCCCATAATGTACTTAGTTACTATTTCTCTGTAATATAGTCACTATTTATCTATAACCTATGCTCTGGTGTCTGTAACCTAGAGCTCTGATACCACCTCTGTCACAACCCATCTCTGGATCGCGACGGTCCTAGGTTGTGGGAGATGCCCATGGCGACCGGCACCCGCAAAACCCAGTATCACATGCATAATCTATAACCATAGATTAATTATTCATTTTACTTAATTATCAGTCATTTTGTCATTCTGTAATTTTTTCTATAATTAAATGCAGTAAGCTGTAAAATCCATCATCTCATGTCATATTCATATCATATACCATAAAACATCATCACATATAAATATACATGTTCATATCCTAACTAACCTATACATACCCAATGGAGCAGCTAAAACATGAACACCAAAATACAGAATATATAATATTTACATTAATTGACAGTAAGCAGAAATCCTCGAATGTCTGAAGATTGGATTCTGCAATCTACTCTTCTCCTGACATGGTTAAACAGAGAAAAGGGTGAGTATATAAGATACTCAGTAAATCTATATGCATCGCCAATAAATATAATGGTAACAGATGGAACAATGGTATCAGTAGGTCAATATGAATAGTTTACAGAATCAATAATAGATGGTGATAGAATAGTCAATAAGCATATCATAGGTTCAGTATCATATGGAAAGACAGATAAAGGGATGGACTATATGTAAACATACAGTCTCCAATAGTATAAAAATGGACTATATGCGAACATACAGTCTCCAGTAATATCAGTATCAATAAGCATAAGACTGATCAGGTCTTATGGCCAGGACCATAACCCTTCCCAGCTAGGGCATCAGTAATACAATGTGCACATCGTCGACAGTATTTACCTACTACCCTGTCAGAGCGGTAGCTCTGTCAAGCCATATTAGGGTCAATATAAGAGTGAAACATATGAATGGATACCATTATGCAACAATGGTATCATCAATATCAATAATCACAATATCGCTCAATTCAAGTAGCAATTCAATTAATGGCATTGCAATATATGATATACATTCAATGATAAT
>CANXYC013099414.1:0-27307 GCA_948193065.1 Aleurites moluccanus | reverse complement strand
TGCTTATATTTAATTTAAATATTTATGTAAGAATTATAATATATATTTAAAATTATAATTTAAATATAATTAGAATTTTTTATAAAATAAAATTTTTAAAATTAATTATTTATATAAATTAAAAATTAAATAATAAAATTTAAAAAAATATGGACTTATTTGTAAAATTATTATTTTAATTATAATATTTTTATACATATAAATTAAATAAAAAAAAAATACAGTTGATGAACAGTAAAACACCAAATTGGTGTTTTGGTGTTTTACTGTGCATCAGCGCCATTTTGTACTGCAAAATGGCGCACGGTTGGAACGCATCATTTGCGGCAAAATCGCATGTGATTGGAGATGGCCTAATACTATTTGACAATTTCAAATAAGATGAAGAGGTATAAAAATCCGTCTCCTTATATATTCTATCTATTATTTCATATTTTTTTTTATGAACTATATTATTTATAATAATAAAATGTTGACATAAAAAGAATATAAAATATAGAATGAAACAAATTAAAAGACGAAAGATTCGAACTAATAATGAAGATCCAATAGCGTGAATAATTATAAAAATATGTTACTTTGGTTAATTTTATCTTGTATTTTCTAATCTTTAGGTTTGCTTTCAGAATATTTGGAGGCAGATTTTCCTATTTTATTTTATTTTATTTTTCTAGTTTTTAGATTAATCAAATAGGAATATATATATATATATAATACTGGCACCATTTTAAATGTCTGTATCCAGATTATGTCAAAAGCATAATCACAAATTTCCACTTATATGTTGCATTACACTTCTTTGAAGAGATACAGTCGCTATCCATTCCACTAAAAGAGAGAACGAGGAAATAAAATGATTTAATTACAAAAAAAAAAAAAAAAAAATTCTTAAAATTTTCACTTATAATTTCATCAAAAGCTTTTAATATTTGACAATTAGATTTATTTAACCAACTTTTTTTACAAGATCTGCCTGTGGGCATGTAGTAGTTTATGTATTGTGCAAAAATTAAAAATTCTTGAGACAGCTCAATGAATGCTAGAAGTCTTGATCTATAATGAATGCGTCGTTCTACATAGCCAACTAGAACATTTCTTCATGAAATTCTGTTTTCTCAAAAATAGTAACAGTGCAAAACAGATAAACATCTTGAAATTTATGGGCACCGTAAGACAGACCGAATCATAGAAGAATTACTAGGTTTGCCAAATATTTTTATATTTAGGTGGCAGTAACCATTCTTACTCTCTGTTTCTTCAGCATTGCAGCATGCTTGCGTCCAGCGAGATGATAATTGTATGCATTCTCACTATTGCATACCACATTACAAATTGCACATACTTTGACTGCCTCCACTGCTGCCCCACCTTCAACAATTTTTCTTCTCTTTGTCTCCAAATCTTCTACAGTTCCAGCTGCTTTCTTCTTACCCTTTTGTTCTTGGCCAGATTTGCCCTTATCAGGATTTTTCCGTGGCCCGATAAATGGATTATGCGGTCCTGAGGAAGCACTGGGACCAGCAATAGTCTCTTGTAATTTCTCCAAGTTTTTCTTGTGTTTTTTCCCCAACTTATGCTGGTCAAGTACTTCCATGCTGTTACAGTCCACTTTACAAACTTCACAATATGCAGATTGAACAACCCTTGTTTTCTTTTGGCGCTTCCAAGTGCCATTTCCCTGAAGCTGCAATGTCAAGTTAGCCCATTCAGCAGACCCTGGAAGTGCAATTGCCAACTGTTGTGTAGCATCTTGAGGCATCGTGACACTCTGCAGATACAAGATGATATTAATTTCTGAGGAATAAAAATATAACATAGATACTACAAAAAAAAAAAGGTCAATATATAGAAAATAATTCCTTATCTATTTATTTATTTATTTTTGGGCCTAATCACCAAAATATCCAGAATAATAACACCAAAACCACTGAACAACTGTATTACTTCTCAAGCACAGCTTAGTGAACTAATTGCAAATCACAAATTAATTTAGAGTCAGATAAGGATCACTTTCTTTAGCAGTCTCAGTATGATGTTAATTCTGTACCACTTCAGCCAATGTCATCTCCAGACTCCAGTCTACTTTTTCCTTCATTTCTCTCACATGACTAACCCACTCATAAAAACCCTCCCCCACTTATTTTCAAGGTATGCATAATTAACTTCCTATTAATAGTCTTATTTCTCCTTACCCAATCCATTATTGTGTTCTGAACTTCTGATACATGCATATCACCTGGGACTACAAGTTTTCTTCGAGGAAGTGCAAAGGTGTAGCACACATATGAAAGGAGCATTCATCAAGAAAAATGATTTTTGTAAACATAAATACATGCAAATGTGCCTCTATCCATGCTTCCAAGTTCCAACAAAAATGCAAACAGAGATTTGAGATTATTTATTGTATAACGATGAAACTACTAGAGGCAAACTGACATGGACATGGTGTGTGAATATGAAACCAAAGTAGGAGGATGGAGTAAGACTTAAGAGAAAGCAAAACTTTATCAATAAAGTGACATCATTTGATATTTGAATATTATTAACACCAAGAAGGGAACAAATTATGTGAGACATTATTTTTCCCTTTAAGAGGTTCATTACAGGAATCTATAATTTTGTGTTCACACAGAGACATTTGAATGGGTGAATACTATGGTAAACATGGAAAACTCCTCACTGAATGAATAAATGAACAGAGTTGTCTAAAGGAGATTTTTGAACAATGCCACTTCAAATAGAATAGCCTATGGCATTGTAATGAATATCTGTTATAGTGATTCAAACATCTTTATCATATATGTCTTATTTTAACATCACGACAGCATAAGGAAGCTCTCTGTAATAGTGAGCATTTGTAAAGTTAATTTACCAACTAGCCTTATCATAGAATTCAGAGACAATAAGCCTAATAAATACTTTTTATAATCAAAGCTAACACTTTCAAAATGTTCACTGTAAAATATGTTGACAAAGACAGAATCTCCAGTGACCCAATAATAAAAAATTATCATTTCATAACCTACAGTTCACATCAAAAACAAAATAACCAACACTGATTCTATTCAATATTCAATAACCCAATAATCATTAAAAACAATAATTATATACAAAAAAAAAAAGTAAAAGAAGACCAACCACTTACAACAGCGCCTACATAACCAGTTGGGTCCGCCCCGTACTGCCGAACAGCCTCCTTGGCAGCCCAAATTTGCAAATTGGGATCCAAATAGTACGCTGTGGCATCGGCTTGTACGTAGGACAAGGTGTGGCCTTGTGAGACTGAGGTCAGTGTGGGGTAGGAGTCAACCCCAGGTGGTGCAAGAGCGGTGGTGACAGCTGCGGCCGCGGAGGGATCAGTATAGACATGAGGAAGTTGTTGAAGAGGGAATTGAGAATTAAGGTTTTGGGAAAAATAGAAGAAATAAGGGTCAGTGGACAATGGATTAGAATTAGGGTTAGGGTTTGGCTGCATTTCAGGGCAGAGGTGTGCTCCTGAATTTTCACATATGAATCTTCTTCTTACCTGTGTAAAGAGAGAGCTTTGGCCTCTTCTCTGTTTTTAGTGTTTACAAATTACAATAGAGAAACAAAGGCTTAACAGGAACTGTTCTTAGCCCTTTAGGTCTGTGGAGAATAGGCCCAATTTCAAGCCCATAATAATGTTTAATAAGCATTTGAGTTTATGGAATTATATGCTTAATAACCAAGTTAATTTTAAACAAAATTAATAGGAAACATGGTAATTGGAGATCCCTTCTCTTTAATCATGTCTAATGCAAACAAAAACAAATTATGCATACACAAGTATGTTTTCTAATTATTGTGTGTGTCAAAAAGAATTGAAAATATAGTTTATGAAGTAGTATGGAAATAAAGTAGCTACATTCATATTAAATAATTGATTTTTAATTAAATAAAATAACTCTTTTTTAATGTTAAAATTCATGAGCCTATCACATTCAATATCCAGCTATTTGTAAAATTTTCAATGTCCTCATTATATTTCACTATGAGATTTGCTTTCCAATTGTGACAGTGGAGACTTTTGTATTAACAATGTCTAATTCCTAATTAGGAAAAGTTAAAAAAGGATTAGTGGGTCAAATTAATATTAAAACACTGATTTAGAAATTAGCAGAATACTTATCTACTCATGTGATAAAACATTTATGGCAAATTGTACTAAATTTTTGCGCCAATTCATTTCCAGCTTAACAATGTCACGTTGTATGGATAACAAATAGAAGTAGACCTTGCCTTGTTAACAAAAGTGTGGCAAGATGCGAACCACAAGGAACATACTCTATTTTCAAAATAAAAATTCTGGGCATGCACATGGCTTCACTGATGCTTAATCATCTGGATTTTTTCATATATTTGTTATTGCAATCAGTTTTTATTTTTCTGTTTTTTTTTTTTTGTTCCTATCACTGACTTTTAAAAAAAAAAAATTCTAGCAATGCAGGAAGTCTTGTGAATCAATGAAGTATTTTTAACTGTTCATAAACTTAATATATGCTAAGCCAAACTATAAGATTAAGCAAAGAAATCCCATATCTAAATTTACCAGAAACAAAGACAATAAAACCAATTTGAGCTTGACCTAGCTTGAGCTTAGGTTCATTCAATTGATGAAGTTGATTTACACTTAGTATTCATCTTGGTTTAATGATCATGTTAGTGCAAATGAATTTCCTTTTGTAAATAAATAAAAAAAAATTCTTTTTTTTTAGGGGAAAAATGTGTGCATGCTGCTGATTAGAGGAAAGAATCAAGCAATACCAGTCAAAACTAGGCACTAGAAGACATGCTTGTTTTTGCATTGCTTATAGGTAAGTTTCTGTTGCATGAAAGCAACCTTTTACCTAAAGAGACGAAGCTATAAAATTGGACTACAGTTTCAAGCCAAAACATTTGATTTTATCCCATGCAGCCTTAAGCCATTTAATTTTAAATTTATGCCTTGAAATCTTACAACTAATGAAGTATGCAAGAACCAATTGCCTTTAAGGTCAAGGCAAAGGCTCCATTACATAGCTGCCAGCCAGCATAAGAAGACTTGTACAAAATGTTTAGTGGGAAAAAGAGAGAGAGAAACAATATAAAATGATATGTAATTAATTTTCCTTGATTACGAATTAAGACTAAGAAATGACTAAGAAAGATTGCAAATTTTGAGATAATATGTCATGTTTATGTATTAGGTGACTAAACAACCACCTTTGGCTTAGATAACCATCATCATGATGCTCTTCTCACTCTTAAGTCTTAATCTCACGTATTAATCAATCAATTCCAATCTTCTAGATTGCACATAACACATACTGAGATTAAAATTCAACAGTAGAGTAAAAAAATATTTGCATTTTGTTCAAACACTTTAACTACAAAAGAATGAGAATCCAAAACTGTGAGAACTCAATCTAGATCAACAATTATGTTTCTGCTCATGTCTTCCTATTCGATATATGTATAAGAAAACTAGAATGCATTGTGGACCAATACAAATCCTATTTCAGTAACAAAACTCAAAGAAAGTATCAATTCTCTATAATTCGGCAACTATACGATGAGGTTCTTTAATATCAAAGACAAAAAAAAAAAAAAAAAAGAAGTTAAAATGTAAGAGAATAAACCAGATGAGGACAGTTGTCAGTTCTAAGCAATGGGCAACAAAGGGAAACTCTCTACATCTGGGTGGACTATGGATTAATCCTCGAACCAGTAATGAAAATCTTCAGAATCCAGTTAGTTAGCAATAAGATCCATTAGCGATTCATGCTTGTAGCTGCTCCCAGCCCACCAAGATTTGAACCCAACTTCACAATCCATTGTATCAAGCATGTCAGGCAGATTAATATCAAGTACATTACAGTTATCAGGATGATTATTAGCCTCTTGTTTCATTGCCATATTCTGTTCTTCTTTGGGTTTAGAATGATGAGCCCTCTTGTGACCTCCCAAAGCTTGGCCTGACCTAAAAGTTTTGGAGCAGATATGGCATTTATACTCTTTGCTACTCTTCTTTGACTGATAACTTGCCATAATCACTCCATTCACTTCCTCCTTCATTGAATCCTTAAAGGATTCGAGCTTAGCAAGATTGCTTGTAACATCAATTTTTTCAGGCAAACAATTAGTCTGAATATCCTCTTGGAACTGTTCAATCTTCAAATTAAGAGAACTTCTTGTTGTTCTATGTAATGTTTGGTGGCCACCAAGCGCCTGATGAGTGCGAAATATCTTGTTGCAGATCCTGCACTGGAATTTGTCCTTCTTCTTAGAATCATCTGCAATATCAAAATCTGAAGTAGAACGAATAATCTCAATGCAAGAATCCTTCCCCATTTCAGCATCACAAGCTTCAAAAATAGCTTTACTGCTTGGAGTGCATTTCACATATTCTAAACCAGAAAGATCCAATTTAACTTCTTCAGTAAAATCTTGATTTGGTTCCGACTCGTTGGGGCTGCTATCTATTTCAACAGGAATTCCCTTCTCTATCTTATTATCACACAACAGAAATCCAGATTGATTATCAAGTTTAGGCCACTTAGAATTAATTCCCCGATAAAAACTAGCAATGGGAACTTCCAATTCAATCTTCTTTTCCTCATAACACACCATCTCACAATTTAATTCATCACATTCAGAGGTCTCACCCTTAGAATCTAAAGAACAAGGATCTAGTTTCTCCTCTCTTGGTTTCTTCTTGACAAATTCATTACCCTCAAAAACACCATCTTCATCTTCACTTTTCCCACTTCTCTTTTTTTGGCACAAAGATTTATACTCAAAAGACACAGAATCATTATCCAAAGACTCGCTAACTGATTTGAATTCACCCCATTCATAAACACCCCTAGAAAGCATCATCAAACACAAAGCAACTTCTTCCACTTCTTGCTCAACTTCAAAACCAGATACAAATTCATTATTCAAGCTAGAAAAAGAAGAATTAGGAGTAACTTTATACCTTATTCGATTTGATCTCTTTCTTCGCACCAGACTCACAGTCTCAGTATCTGATAAAGCCATGACAACCAGATTATGCCTTGAACTAGTTCTTGATTCTCTGGAGACCCTATACTTCTCAGAGTGAAGCCTCATGTGGCCAGTGAGAGATCTTAGAGTTCTAAACCCTTTTCCACATTCTTTGCAGCGAACTCCATTCCTTTCTTCTACTGAGTGATGCCTCATGTGACCATGAAGAGATCTTGGAGTCTCAAATTGCTTGTCACACACTCTGCATTTCAAACTTTCTTGAATTGAGTCAATATCATCATGGTTCAAGCCTGAGAATTTCCAAGATTTCTTGGGGTTTTCTCTTAAGCCATAACCATCAATACCCATATTGCTATTTTCAACCTTAACCTCTTCTTTAGCTGAATCTTTAGCTGATACATGAATCCTCATGTGACCCCCCAAGATTCTTCCAGTCAAGAAACTCTTATTACACAACTTGCAAATATGCTTCTTTTCGTGATCTTGATCCATTTTATGTATTTTACCAACACAAAACAACCCAGATCACAAAAACCAATAAAAAACTCAACTTTTCCGGAAAAACGCAAGAATTTTCAGTCACATTCCAGGAAAACAAACAAGCACAAGAAAGTTTAAGAAACAGAGGAATTAATACACACCCCGATAAAAAAGAACCAAAATTAGAGGGCAGTAATGGTTTTGAAGTGAAATGAGAAGAAACTATGTGGGTTTTTGTGATCCTGAAAAGCAAAAACAAGATCTAAATTGGCTAAGAAAAACCCTATAATCAGAGCAGCCTCTGTTCTATTGCTCTGTTTCTCATGTGGGTATCTGAAGTATATGCAAGCGCGACATCGCAATGGAAGTGACTGCTTCGGTGACCACTGAGCACAAATAGCTCAAAAAGAGAGAGAGAGAGAGAGAGAGAGAGAGAGAGACACTTTCTCTGTAAGCTGGAAGTGAAAATAAAAAAAGAAAGAAATCCTTGCATGGAAGCCAAGCTAAAGGAGTAGACTTTCACTCGTTATATAAACATATAGAAAAAAAAAATACTCGCTTGCATTGAAAGTGGGCATTTTGGTAACAATAAAAAAATTGTGTGATTTAGTTGTTAATTTTTTTATAAAAAAAATTTACTCATTCGAGTTAAATGGATTTCTTGTAGTAGAAGAAATTTGTTAGAGGTTTAGGTTCCCCTTTTCAATCCATTTTATTATTGTTTTTCACTCACCATCTGTTTTTGCAAAACTTCCCCACTGGGCAAAAACAAAAAACTTAATCCAATTGCACTGATTGTCCCATCTAAGAACCTCTTCTTATTTTGTTTTTTCTGTGAGTACACATATTTACAGGTTTCGGACCCATTAATTGTCTATTCTGGTTGATAAAGAAAAAATAATTTAAACAATTTTTTTTAAGGGAAGGATTTCACGGTAATTAGTGTTAAAAATAAAGAAGTTGTTTTCGTGCATGTCTAATTGTCAAGGAGTTTAAACTCCTTACCCACTAAATTAGGCATTGGATGGTGGGTTTTAAAAATAAAATTTTATCTTCTCACTTGTTTCATATAAACTTATAAATAATACAATTTCAAAATGAGTTCAACTAGAAATTTATCTATTTTTAAAGTCTTGCATAATAAAAATTTACATATATAATGTTAATATAGTTCGCAAATTATACTTTTAGAAGATTTTGGTGGATCTATATGGTTGTTTTAGTTCACATTGATGGCTAATTCTTAGACACAAGCATGGTAGCTCCATTAACTTATATTATCATCTTTATGATGATGTCATTAAGACATTTAGTAGTTTAATCACTAATCCTTTGTTTAAAGATTATTTTGTAAGGTTGTATACCTTGTTGCAAAGTTTGGTTACTATATTAACAGGCTGGCCAACGTGGGATCAGATCCAAAAGCTCGGCCATGATTGAATGAACCAGAATATTAATCTTCAGATTGTATGTTTCCCTCTATTTTCCTTGATTCTTTCGAAGCATGAACCTGTATTAAACACATTTTACTATTATGGGTATAGCCAGGTCAAATTTCATTTTTTTTTTGTTAGAACCAACAATAATGGCATGGGGTTGTTGAATTGTCACTCGTGGTTACCATCACAGTAGCTGAGTAAATTGCATATACAGTTATGCAATTCAAATCATCTTATAGTTAAACATCTAATTCGAGTTGATAAGTATGTTTAAATTAAAGTGAATTACCTAAATTATTAAACGAAAAGTTTAAATATCGTGTATTTATCACTATTAACGCACATTAATAGTAATGCATTATAAAAATTACAGATAACTAAAAAGTCAAGGATAAAATAATAAAAAAGTTGTATTTAGAATTGTGAAAATGCAGCTCCAAATTTTAATTGGAGAGAAAAAAACTAATTACAAGGTGACACTGGCTTTGAGTTTCCATGGAGAGAATCCAAATGATGTTTAAATTTGACCACTTGACATCTTAACTGGAAAAGTTTTCCTCTCATTCTTTACTACTGCCTCTTTAAATAATTGAGGTAAAGATAATTAAGATTAAAAGATGCTTTACTTCATTTTGGTGAAAGGCCTAAATTCATAAGCCAAATCATGATCCCTCTTCATTGTCCTTGCATCTAAGGATTGCAGAAGGCCAAAATCTGACATTAGGTTTTACATGACTTTGCTGGACAACATCCCCATAATCTCATAACTGTGTATTAGTATATGAGAAAAACCAGTAGAAAAAAAAATTATTTTTCCAATATTTTGAGCCTTTTTATTCATGTTCAAATAATCTAAAGATAAAAGCAAGGAAATATCCAGCATTGCCCAGGAAAGAATAGGCATAGAGACTAAAACTAGAGGCCATAACAGGAAGAAAATATACACTAGCATTAAGGAGAAAAGAATGGCAAAATCCAACATTGCACTATTATCAGTCCATAATGAATTAGCCAAAAAATGTAAATTGAACAAAATTTTGTTCACTTCCAACCTTTTACATTGGAATCAAGTCACCTGAGCTGAAATTTATACAGTTCTACAAAGAAAGGAAAGACCAAAATAGGGAAAAGAAACACTATTAAGTTCGTACTATTGACTAATACAAAAACAACATCGACATTGAAAAAGAAAGACCCTCTGAAGGGGAAAATTGAAACATCTTTATCCGTGGCCTTCTGGCGATGGAGTTCATCAACTTAAAAGTCGAGTGTGATTTCAGTTAGAGAGAACAGTACTCCGGTCTTGCCCCAAATTTGCAATTTCAACTTGGCGAATTTCCATGAGAGTTCCTTTGGCCCACCCATGGAAATTAATCACCATTTAAACAACTGCCTTAAACCTTGCAATGAACCTTTTTTTTCCAAAATTTGCAAGCAATGGGTAGTACTAGTTAGCAGCCAATCTGACAATCTCGCTTATTTTTGTGCAACTGGGACTCTGAGAAGCATTAAGATTTGATGCCTGTCTAGGCCAACTTTAATTTGAAAGAACGTATGATAAATCAATCACCACTCTAGTGATTGACAGCCAGCGCCCTGTCCATCCTCCTCTCAGGAAGCCCCTAGGTAACAGCATTAATTCCTTCACATATTATAGTAATACCCAAGGTTAAGGACTGCAGATAAATTACACGTAACCCCAACATCCTGTTTCCAACCATCAATACCGCGCTCCCTGAGATTGGATCACTCTCGACTGGAGTATCTTCCATCAGTTACAATATCAAGCGGACCACAGCAATCAGCATTCTCCCGCTGATACTCGTATGATGTACATGAATCATCTTCAACATCAAAATCATTCCCCTTGTTACTGGGAATCCCTTTGAAAAGTTCAAAACCAGAATCACCACCACAATCGACAGTGGAAATAGCAACGTGTGCTTCTGAAATATCATCTAAATCTCCATCATACTCCTCGTCAGACGCAACTCTCCGAACATCTTCATCAGCATTCTCTTTGGAAGCACAAATATCATCCTCGTCCTCAATGTGTTCATTGCAATCCTCTGTGTGATCTTCACGATAATAAGCAGAATCATCTTGTCCATTGAGAGATTCCACTGCAGAATCTTCATCTTCCTCTGCCATTCTAGCATCGCTTCTTCGCCACTCATCATTATCACTGTCAATGTTCAGTGGGTCAAACCTATTCTGCTCAGAACGTTTCTGAAGCATGAACACATTAAAATAATAACTGACAAGTTCCCTTTTCGTTCGGGAAGAGAATGCAGCTGATAGATGGTCCCAGAAGTTCTTGCCCAAGGACGCAGGGTTTGATAGGACAACATCCTGGAAGACTTGCTCTTCCTCTTCAGTCCATTTCTTTGCAACATCTTCCCCCATATCAGAGAGACCCAGCCCCTCAAATATCTCCCCCCCAAGATTCTCTCTAAGTTTCTGCCTAGCTTCCATGATATGCTGTTTCACACATTCAATAGAGCCCTGATCAAGGCAACTACAGTTAGTTTTGGAGTCTTCAAAGGAATGGGTTGCAGTTGCAACCAGTTCAGGCATAGGAATAACACAAGCACCCATCAGCCTCTCATCATTATCATCATCAACTACAATACTGGGGCTGGATGATTGTGCAAGTGCAATTTGAGGAATAGACTTCTCTAGCTGATTCAAAGAGGTTTTTGGAACCTCCCACTCTGGAACAAAAACTTGATGCTCTGGTCCAATTGAAACCGACTTCTGAAAAGGATAGTCAAGGGATGAGAACACTTCCTCAGGCTGAAGCAAAGCCCTTAACTGGTGTCCATGATCAAAATATTCAGGGAAAAATGAGAGACTATCTGCCTCGAGAATTCCATTGTTGATCCATAAAAAATGGGGAAAACTGCCAGAACTGCTTTCAAGGTTGTTGGCCTCATTTGAAACAGCTATGACTGAATCATTTGCAGAAATCCCAACATCTTGGCAGTTAATATAACTGCCATCACCATCTTCATAATAAAAACAAGTCAACTATATGAACTAGAAAATTAAATTTACTAAGACTATCATCAGCATTCTCATGACAAGTCAACTACATAAACTAGAAGGTTGAAGACTATCGATTAAACCATAATATGAATTTATCAATGAATTAATGGAGCACATGCAAGTGACAAAGAAAGCTCCATTTTAGTAGTTGAAACATGCAGGATCATTAAGATCAGAACAGCATTGATTTCTTATGGTAGAACCGAATGCTGCTTTACAAATTCACTGCCCATGAAATGAGAACCATGAAGCAATACTAACTGTTGTAGTCAGGAAAATCCATTGAAAGAATTCAGCAAATTAGTCACTGATGAACATTTGAAGCAAAACCCTAGTTTTTTGTTTCTAAGAGACGACAGTGCAATTCAGTATCATTTAATTGAATAAACTCTTAATTCAACATGTTTTATAAGGTTAAGTGGTCCAAGATACATGAATTATTAAACTTAAGATTGCATTCCAAAAGCCCTTTTCATTTCAAGTGACCAAATAGGCAAGGCTAAATTATTGGTAAGAAAAAGTTGTAGCATAGGATACACATGGTGGCTAAATTTGCAGGTAATGCAAATATGTCTCATTTCTTTATCTATTCAGCAAGTTACAAACAAGACTATCGACTATTTTTACCCGAAGTTACAGATTTTTGGCGAGCATCATCAAGACCGGCAATTGGAGCAAGCTGGTCAATGTGTTCCAGGTGTCTAGGGTGCTTACAAGCAACCTCGTAAGAATCATCATCAACAAAAGGCCGTTTGTGAATCATACTTTACCTGCAAATCATAATTATTTTTATTCTGAATTTTCTTCTATGAGAGAGAAAAGAGAGAAGCAAAAATGAATTAAAGAATTAATAAATCCAATATTAGCAAATAGAAGAACAAGCGGCAAACAAGGTATACATAATATAGGACAAATATGCAAACCTAAAACATATAATGTTTTTTCAACAAGAAAATAAACAAAAAATAATTCATTGAATGGAAATAAAAATCATGTACCACAAACCATCTTTGTGTAGTTTCAAATAGAAATATTATGGACAATTATAACATTATAAATATTTCCTCCAATGCCTCAAATGCTGGCCAGCGAAACAAAAGCCATTTAGCATCTAAGTTGGTCCAAACACTCTTGGCATTCATTGGCTTCAGCAAAAGCATGTCAAAACTGACTTCCTTTTCTTTTAAAACAATATTTTTTCAACTTATTTCTTTCATACTTTCTAAGCAAAGTCTAGATAAAAGAGGGAGATCAAAACTGCCAAGGGAAAACAGAATTCAAGGCCTAAGCAAAAGTCTGGAAATATGCATGCATGTCACTCACATACACCCACAAGTATCAATTATACTTGAAAAATATTTTTAAGAAATTGAAAGAACAAAAAGAAAGCTGACATATATAACAATATATAACTATCTGGTGTTCATTCTACAAGCATTATATGAACTTCATTTCCTCATTTCAAAACTCCTTTCTACCTGCCTCACTTCACCTTAATTACCCTGAAATTCTATCACTGTAGACCAAACAATGTCTTAACAATATAGTAGTCACAAAGAATTAAAAAGAAGAAGAAGAAACAGTATATAATCACATATAACCAAACAATCCACAATTAATAATATCAAATGATTCAGCTGGAAGAGCTTGGACTTGCCTGAAGAGTTGCCGCCAAAAAATCTGCAAGATCACAGGATCCACGAAAGGAATACGAAATCGAGCAAATATACAAACCCAATTCACAAAATCAAAATTCAAGATCCCTTATTTTTGTTACAATTTTTTAAAAAAATAAAGAAAAGGTATTAATTTGTATAAAAAAATTTGAATCGAACACAAAATCGAAAGAGATGAATATTTAAAAAAAAATCAAAATTTCAAAGAATTTTTAAAAATTTCAACTGACCCAGATAAATTCAACCCAAAAAGACTAATATACAAGCTTAGATTCAAAGAACGAACAAAACCACTTTCGAAACAGCAGAATTATTGGGGATCCAAAAACCCTAACCCTAGAAATGGATCCAGGATACGGCGAGAAATAGAATTAGGATCAAGAGATAGAGAAGAAAGCGAATCGAAAGAAAAAAGAATCAAGATCAAGAATAGAGACAGAGTATCAGAAGAATTTCCGATAGAAATGATTTGGAAATCGAGGAAATGGGTAAAGTCAGGACCCGATTTATAGGAAATTTCAGGAAGGTGTTTTGGTGATCCAAGGACAGAAAGTGTTCCAGCACCGAAGGCCCGTGGCGACTTATGAATTACAAAAAGAGGAAAGGATCTGATAAAAATTACGTAATTGCCACTCTACGATTCTGGGATCCTAATATCAAGTTAATATTTGATGTAAGAAAAATAAACTTTTCTGAGTTAAAAGCCTAAAAATGGGTTTTATAATGGCACGTGGATGATTTTTATTGAGATTTGAAGTTTCAATAATGTCACGTGGAAATAATTTGATTGTTTGTTTGCAGAAAGAGCAAGGACGTGTTTGTCTAGTAGTTGGAAAACGCTTTCTACTTATTGAGCCAGTTGGCCCACTTCCATAGATTTCACATTTCTTTTTCTTGAGAATTTCCCAGTAGTAGAATTTAGAACTAATTGAAGTTGTGCATACAACTGTCTTTTGATACTTCAGAAAGGAATTATACTCTTTCTAAATTGTATTGCATTGATTCAACCCGATCGAATCGAGCCTAGTAAATAATTGACTGGGTTTTGAAGTTACCATTAAAATTGTATCTACAATTTAAGGCTGTTACTAGCTTTTTTGCCAGAAAAAAACCTCTTCCACTCCCTCCACTGTCTAGTTTATTTTCCTTTGTGCTTTTCAAGCCTAAGCTAGGTTCAGATAATGAGATTTTGCCTAAATCTTTTGCTCCTGCAATTGCTGCTCATAGAAAATAAAGATTCATAAGAAATTACCATACTTTACTGCAGCATCTAAAAGATTCATATTGAATCAAAGTAAAGAACCCTGCAAGATTTGAACATAACCATTTTTTGTCAGCTCCTAAGAAACCAGAATCAATGAAATTTTTAGAACCAGGTTTCTGAATGATGCTCAATTGACAAGTATTTCTGAAAGTAAAATTTCCACCTCAACGAACTGCTCTTTTTTATTTCATCTTTTTTTTTTTCATTAAAACCAAACTCGTTCTCTCACATGCAGTTCAAAAAGAAAAGGATTTACAATCAGACAAAAAGAGTATTAAGGTTTTCTTGGCATTCAAAAAGCAGTGAAGACAAAGGATTTCGCTTTCAGAAATTTACCGATCTAATTATTACAGTACATAAAATCAAATACAAGTGAAATCAAGTGTTATAAGAACAAGTATCAGATAACAGATATATCTGAATGGAATATAAGTAAGACAAAACATAAAGTCCCCTGCTTTCACCATGACAGTAATGCCCATTTTACCAAATATATGGGAAAGCAAGATACAATAACAATACTTGAGAAATAGTAAAGAATCAAATTGCTAGCCCCAAACAGTAACCAATTGACATGTAACAAGAGCAAACCAATCAGCCTCTCGTTTAAGCTATAGCAGGCATATCCTGGAGCCATGCATCCAGCGGCTTACCAATTGAGTATACAATGAAACCAATATCCCTCAGCTGATCAACATTCACAATGTTCCTTCCATCAAACACAAAAGCTGGCTTCTGCATGTTGTTGTATATTCTCTTGTAATCAAGAGTCTTGAACTCATCCCACTCAGTCAAAATGCAAAAAGCGTGTGCATCTTTTGTTGCCTCATAGGCATCACGAACCATACTGACTTGTTTCATGTCAGTAGTGGGGTTCAATGGCTGGAGATGGAGGGGATGGTCCCAATCAAACTTCTTCATGATAAGATCCCTTTGAATCTGATCGTCTGTCACCTGTGGATCATAGATGCTCAATTTAGCCTTATCTTCCAACAGTCCCTTGCACACATCAATGGCTGGTGTCTCCCTTGTGTCTCCAGTATCCTTCTTGAAAGCAAAACCTAAAATGGCAATCTTCTTATTTGAAACTGAATTAAACATGGAGGAAACAATACGATTCACAAATCGGTTCTTCTGATAGTCATTAATCTTAATGACTTGTTTCCAATATTCTGCCACCTCTGGAAGACCATTGCACTCGCAGATGTAAACCAGATTCAGAATGTCCTTCTGGAAACAGGACCCACCAAAACCAACACTAGCATTCAGGAACTTTGGCCCAATTCTAGTGTCCTTGCCAACAGCATATGACACCTCAGCAACATTAGCCCCAGTTGCCTCACAGAGAGATGACATAGCATTAACAGATGAGATCCTCTGGGCCAAAAAGGCATTGGCAGCAAGCTTGGAGAGCTCTGCAGACCATAGGTTGGTGGTTAGGATGCGATCTTCAGGAACCCACTGCACATAAACATCCTTCAATGCTTTGACAGCTTCGAAGCCTTCTGGGGTTTCCCTTCCTCCAATGAGAACCCTGTCAGGGTTAAACAAATCACTGATTGCAGTTCCCTCAGCAAGGAACTCTGGGTTGGAGAGGATCTGGAATTTGATCCCCTTGCTGTTATGTGTCAAAATTTTTTCAATTGCCTCGGCTGTCTTAACTGGAACAGTTGATTTCTCAACAACAATTTTATCAGATTTTGAGACATCAGCAATCATACGTGCTGCACTCTCCCAATATGTAAGATCAGCAGCTTTACCAGCTCCCAATCCCCGTGTTTTAGTTGGGGTGTTGACAGATACAAAGACTATATCAGCCTCTGAAACATGTTTCTCCACATCAGTACTAAAGAACAGATTCTTCCCTCTGCACTGCTTGACCACATCATCAAGGCCGGGCTCATAGATAGGCAATTGGTCACTATTCCAGGCATTGATCCTAGGAATAGAAATATCAACAACAGCCACTTCAATTGATGGGCATTTAAGTGCAATAACAGCCATTGTAGGCCCACCAACGTACCCAGCTCCAATGCAACAAATTTTCACCATTTTCCTTGTCAAAATTTACAATCTGATACAAATCAAATCTACAAATATAAAAGGACAGCAAAAAAAAAAAAATCAAAATCTTCACATCTCAATTAACCAACCAATGCATACAATCAGTTAATAAGGGAAACAGATCCGATTAAACAGGTTCCCTTTGATCTAGTTTCAATTTTCAACACACACACATTTGGATTTCAAATATAATTGAAATTAATAATTTATATTAAATTAAACTAAATTTAAATCAGCAATGAACATATCATTATTGCATAGAAATTAAATCAAGAAAAGGAAATAAAATGAAAATGAAAATATTTTGCTAAGGTGCAGATCTAATCTTACCATTAACCTTTCTTCGATGGAGAATCTAGAGAGAGAAAGAGAGAAAGTTAGCGTGAGAGAGCGAGCGAAGGGTTTAAATAGTGGCTTCAAACCTGAGATCTCATTTTTTGAAGATAAATTTTAAAATTACCAAATTGTTACCGTTGATGGATAGCTCTCAACCAACCAGTTACGGTCTTTCTCCGGACCCATGGCTGGTGGAGATCGCAAATGGTAAAATGGTAAAAAGCGACTAGTTAGCAGTGGCATTGGAAATTTCACAGTTAATTTTGGGTTTAACTGTTAATTTCTGCTATTAAAAATTAAAATAGTTCATATTTTCAAGTAAATCAAACATAGTTTAAAGATATTAATCATCAAAATTTGAATCTCTTTGTTTATTTTTTATTTTAAATATTAAAAAAATAAAATATTTGAATTTAAATCTTTTAACTATGAACTGAGATATATTATCAGTCTATCACTATATTATATTTACAAGTATAATTTCTAATTTTTATAAATATATGAGTGTTAAAATTCAAATTTTGGATCTTTAACTATTCACATACAACTTACAATAAAATTACTAATCTAATTAAGAAACAATCACTAAAATTTTTAATCGACCAAAAAAACTAAATTTTTAAATATTAATATTTGAATTTTTAACCACTGGTTATTAGCTGACATTTAAAAAAAAGAAAAGTACAGGACAAATCAAATAGACAACTAATGTAATTAGTGAGTATGCTTGTGGTTTAGTTAATTTCAATATTAGATTTTAGGTGCGTTATACCTTCCAATTTGAATGTTAAAAAGTTAATTACAGATTTAATATATTAATTTATGTATACCCCACTTCATAATAGATTTAAATTTAAATTTCCATGAGGTTAATTTAATTTAAATTTTAAGCCAAATACACATGAATATTTAATTTGACTTCAAATGTTATATTGTTGAGTCGGATGCATGTTCAATTGTGCTTAGTTGTTATGTAATTAAAATATTGTATTTTCAAGTCAAGTGCATGTTTGATAATACAAGTCGAATTGCCCCGTCCACGTCCGATGTGCAATTCAAATATTCAATCAATAGCCAAAACACTCAACCACCATGGTATAATATGGTAGTGCTATTAGTTACCATGCTTTCATGAAGTTAGAAGTGCTAGAATGTAAAAGAGAAAAAAATTAAACAGAGACCAAAAAGAGTATTAAGCTACATTTCACATGCAACAAGCACAAGAGACATTTGGTTTATGGAATTCACCGTACTAGTAGTTTTATATAATAGTACATGATAAAAACAAATACAAGTTTTCTAAAAACAAGTACCAGATGGCATTATATAATTGAATGAAATGTAAGGCAAAACAATATAGACTCTGCTTCCACCATTATAATAGCAATGCAAATTGCCACAACTACTATGAGAAAGCAAGAAAAAATGACAAAAGTTGAAAAATAGTAAGAATCAATTTGATTGTGTCAAGTTATAACCAGTTGATCCACAACATGACCAGACCAATCGGCATCTCGTTTAAGCTACAGCAGGCAAGTCCTTGAGCCATGCATCCAGTGGCTTACCAATTGAGTATACAATGAAACCAATATCCCTCAGCTGATCCACATTCACAACATTCCTTCCATCAAACACAAAAGCTGGCTTCTGCATGTTGTCGTATATTTTCTTGTAATCAAGAGTCTTGAACTCATCCCACTCTGTCAAAATGCAAAGACCATGGGCATCTTTTGTTGCCTCATAGGCATCCCAAACAACGCTCACTTGCTTAACAGTGGTGGGGCTCATTGGCTGGAGGTGGAGAGGATGGTCCCAATCAAACTTGTTCATGGTCAGGTCCCTCTGAATCTGGTCTTCAGTCACCTGTGGATCATAGATGCTCAATCGAGCCTTATCTCCCAAAAGCCCCTTGCACACATCAATGGCTGGGGTCTCCCTTGTGTCTCCAGTATCCTTCTTGAAAGCAAAACCTAAAATGGCAATCTTCTTATTTGAAACTGTATTAAACATAGAGGAAACAACACGGTTCACAAATCGGTTCTTCTGATAGTCATTAATCTTAATGACTTGTTTCCAATATTCTGCCACCTCTGGAAGACCATTGCACTCACAGATGTAAACCAGATTCAGAATGTCCTTCTGGAAACAGGACCCACCAAAACCAACACTAGCATTCAGGAACTTTGGCCCAATTCTAGTATCCTTGCCAACAGCATATGACACCTCAGCAACATTAGCCCCAGTTGCCTCACAGAGAGCTGACATAGCATTAACAGATGAGATCCTCTGGGCCAAGAAGGCATTGGCAGCAAGCTTGGAGAGCTCTGCAGACCATAGGTTGGTGGTTAGGATGCGATCTTCAGGAACCCACTGAGCATAAACGTCCTTCAAAGCTTTGACAGCTTCTAGGCCTTCTGGGGTTTCCCTCCCTCCAATGAGAACCCTATCGGGGTTAAACAGATCACTGATTGCAGTTCCCTCAGCAAGGAACTCTGGGTTTGAGAGGATCTGAAATTTGATCCCCTTACTGTTGTGGGTCAAAATCTTTTCAATTGCCTCTGCAGTCTTAACTGGGACAGTTGATTTCTCGACAACAATTTTGTTAGACTTTGAAACATCAGCAATCATGCGAGCTGCACTCTCCCAGTACGTCAGATCAGCAGCTTTACCAGCTCCCAATCCCCGGGTTTTTGTCGGGGTGTTGACAGAAACAAAGACTATATCAGCCTCATAGACATGTTTCTCCACATCAGTGCTGAAAAACAGGTTCTTTCCCCTACACTGCTTGACCACATCATCGAGGCCTGGCTCATAGATAGGCAACTGGTCACTGTTCCAGGCATTGATCCTAGGGACAGAGATATCAACAACAGCCACCTCAATTGATGGGCACTTGAGTGCAATAACTGCCATTGTAGGCCCACCAACATACCCTGCTCCAATGCAGCAGATCTTCACCATTTTGGTTTTCAAAGTTTATTACCTGAAACAATGAAGCTGATATATATAAGCTAGCAGGAAATAAATAAAGCACACAATTCAAACCCAGATTTTTCCACGGCTATTAACCTACTTTAGCAAACAAAAAATAAATGGCGGAAATTGATCCAGAATCAGCAAATTACTAATAAAAATGAAGATAAAATCAATATAAAACAATAATTAACAACTTTCAATTAATTTTTCCGCAGGAAGTTGTTTTCTAGAACATGTAAATGTAATTGTTACTATGCATAGCTTTTGGACTCAATTTCCAATCGGATCCCAAATTCAAGATCTGCTCATAAATTATAAAAATGCTTGATTTTTCTTACTTGGCTAACATATAAATCTTACTCACCACTATTCTAAACACTAAAAAAAGAAAAAAATCTGCCAAACAAAATCAAAACGACAGATCTAGCACAATTAAAATTGAAAAAAGCTGACAGATCTTACAAGTCACGAAACAGATCCATACTTGAAGATATCAATAAAATCACAGATCAAGAACAACAAATGCTTTAAAACGCTAATTAATAGATCTACAAGAAACAGCGAGAAAGTAAAACTTAAATAGTAATAGAAATAAAGAAAATTACAGAGCTTTAGGATCAGAACCTGTACCTGTATAGAAGCGAGAATCTAGCGAGAAACAAATACAGAAAATTGGGTGTTTGATTGTTCTAGGCACATGAGAAATAACCGGGTGTAGATGGGTTTAAATACAGATTTCTAATTCGAGATTTACAGTTGATGTGGGGCTCTCTTAGCTGGTGGAGAGTGGCAAAATGGTAAAAATGGGTTTTAGAATAATGGATTTACAAGAATGCCCTTGGACTGTGAACTACGCGTTTTGAAACACAATGGGCGTTTACCTGTAAACCACATATTCTTTGAATTGAGCCTTCGGAGATGCTGCTGGCATATGTCCACATATGAGTTGAAAATTAATTTTAATTAAAAAATTAAATTTAAATGAGTTAAATAAAAAAAAAAAAATTATAAGATAATGAATTTTTTCTGCAGTGATTCAGACCTATATAAAGTTTGGTTCCTGAATATGTCTATGCCATTTTGTTTTTATATTATTTATTAATGGATAAATTATGCACAAAAATTATGAAATTTAATTTGAAATTATTTTAGTTTAATTATATAATACTTACTTTAATATTTTATTTCAATATAAAAAAAATATATAGTTATGTCACTTTATTATTGTAGTAGCATGCTACTCGAAATAAAAAATTGATTTTAAATGAAAAATACAAATTCTCTTAGACAAACGGATAGTAATTATTTATCATGTGATTCTTTTTAGTTTAAAATTGATTTTGGATAAAATTTTAAATATAAATTTTAATAATTTAAATTCTTATTTATATAAATTCTTATAAACTAATTTTGAATCAATAATTTATAATTCGCATTAAGTAGTTTTACACTTCTCATTAATATCTATACAGTAATTGCAAAAAAGGAATTCACACGAGACTTAAAGATTCAAATTACAAAGATAATTTTATAATTAGAAATAAAATCAAAAAATTAATTTTAAATGAATTAAAAATTAAAATTTCTCATATAATATAAAAAAATTTAGAAAATTAATTTTGAATAAATTGAATCAGTGTAAAAAATTAAATTTAGACGAGTTAAATAATTTTTTTTATAATTAATGAATTTCTTTTTTTTTTTTATGAAATAATCCAAACTCATATGGGCTTTGAGCGTCACTCCGGGTTGAGGGGGCTGCTGTATTTTTTTACACAACAGCCCCTCATGTGTCCAATTTTAACTACTTAAAAAATTTTAAAAAATTATATTTTGATAGTGTTTGATGCAATGAATTTATTGATGTATTTTTCATTCTAAACAAAAATCATTTGGACTGCTAAAAATGCATTAGAAATGCGTTAAATCTAGACCATTAAATATAATATATAAAATTTCTAATACATTTTTAGCCGTCCAAATGATTTTTATTTAGAATGAAAAATACATCAATAGATTCATTGCATCAAACACTATCAAAATATAATTTTTTAAAATTTTTTAAGTAATTAAAATTGATCACATGAGGAGCTGCTGTGTAAAAAAATATAGCAGCTCCCCTCAACCCCGTCACTCCACCTCCGATTAGAATAAATCATCAACTAATCCAAATATTACGTTTTTTTTCTTTTTCTTTTTATGGGACTTTTTCTTTTTATGGGAAGGAAGAGAAGGGTAGCATGCCCTTTGAGGAGTTTGCACAAAATGAAAAATTCAAGTATTATTTATAGGGATTGCCTTACATCGTTTTTTGTTTTATTTGGACAGTCGAATATATTTTAATTTATGCATTGAACGAAATTTTATTAAATTTTAAGTTAATTATTTATTAAAATAAAAAGAAAAAACTATTTTTTCTTCTTAATCTTTCAATCCATCAACATTTTTTTTTCATTAGACAAATTTAATCATCATCTTAATTCGTTATGCATGAAGTTATTAACAATTCCCGTGAGAATTAATATTGCATATCCAATCAAATATTAGGATTTTAGGTAAGCAATTATATATGTGATTTCTTAAAAAATTACATTCAATATATCTAATTTAAAATACCAAATATGTTATTTTTAATTAGCATATATATAAGAATATATTAAGATTTATCAATTAATGGGTTATTATCTATATAAATTCAATACAAAAATTCATTATATATAGGACTTATATTAGGACATATTTAAAATTATATTAAATATACCCAACATCATATCCAAAGTAGTAGTTTAATTCAGTTTAGTTTGGCATTTTTGGGTATCAAATTCAAAAGTGAAATAACAAATTGTCTTCAATTACCAAAATAAGGGGGAGAATTAAGGTAGAAAAGCACTATATAATTTTCTTTCTAGACAAGGAATAATAACTAAATGATAGATTTATAAGCAATGGTTTTCGTGTGCATTAAAGCCCTGACCTAAAAAAGAAGAAACTCTTAAAATAGTACAATTTCTGGTATGTTCAGTGAAAGCTTCAAAACCAAGCATGAATTTGCTTGAGAAGTTAGGAAAAGTTGAGTGTCTTTGAAGCTATATAAAGTTGGGAGGCAAGTGAATTAATGGTCATGATTTCTCAAAAGTTCATGATAATGATTTGTGTTAATATGATGTGATTTTCACTGCTAGACTCTGATTTGTAAATCAGAAATAAGAAAGATTCTCAAGCATATTCACTTGTTATATTATGCAAAGGAGGAGAAAAAGGACTCGCTAGGAACAATTGCTAGCATATGAATATTCCCAGTTTGTCCTTTTATCTCTCTATATTTGTTTATGCTTCATTTTGTTTTTTCAGGTTTTTGTTGATTCTGAATTTTGTTTGCATTTTCTTGAAGGTGCAGCTTAATTTTGAAGATGAGAATTTATATATATATATATATATATGTAAAAAAATTCAACCAGTATTTTTTTTTAGATTTTTAGAATTTATAATTATATTGATCCTTTCAAAATATATGTTATCCTAATTTTAAAATTTAATTATAATAACTTAAAAATTTTATTTACAATTTAAAATTTATCGAAATTTCATGATTTACAGCGAAAAATCTTATATTCGATTTCTTAGTAGATTAAATTTTCTTGAATCAGTCATACTCCTCAATAAGAGTAATTGGACTTTTAGCTCATTAATTAATCAAGTATTATAATGTAGGACATTATAAATTCAAATTATGATAATCTCTTTAAAATTTACTAATTAAAAAGAAGTGAAATTGTAATATTTATTGTTTATTGTGGTAATTCCCAAAATTGCTGGAACCTGGAAGAGCAAAGTTTTGGACTCTTAACAGCCAGGCCCCGTTTTGTTTTGGATCCCTAAAATTCAACTCTGCAAAGGCCCAAATTAGAGATGGTAACGAGCTAGGCATCCGTGAATTCATCGTTAACCGCCCTGACCCGCTAATATATGTTTTTTTAGTCGCTTCCCTTTGGAGTGGAGCGGAACGTGTAATGAAATCGGACGGATATATTTATTTTTCTTTAAAAATATTATTTATTATTCATTTTTCATATATATATATATATATGAAAAATGAATAATAAATAATATTTTTAAAGAAAAATAAATATATATATATATATATATAAAATATTTTTTATATACAAAAATAAGCTATAAATTTAAAAATAATATATTAAATATATATAATATTTAAAACGTTAAAAAATATATATAATTAAATTTTGATTCGAGTCAAATTATAACATTATATCTCTGGACTTATAATTCACTTAAATTTAAAATTTAACAGAACGTGACAGAATATATATCCTATTAGATGGATTAAATTGTGAATCATTATATAATACATATTCAAGTTATTATTAATATATGCATTATATTATACTAATTTTAAAATTTTTATATTAATTTGATTTTATTTGAGTTTAAAATTATATTGAATATATATTTTACAAATTTAAATTTTTTTATTAAAAAGAAAAAAAACAAATATTTTATTACTAAGTGGAATTTGGCCAAGCTGGAGCCTTAAACACAAATCCCAAATTGTGGTGTGATGGTTGAATGGCAGTTTTTTTTTTAGCCAAATAACTTTCATGAATTTGATCCACATCGTGTTTTTTAACCACAGAATGCCTAATGTATGGAAAATTCTTTCACTAAAAAAAAAGGTTAAGAGAATGAATTTATTTTTTAATATCGAAAAAAAAAAAACAAATATAAATTTATTACTCATAAAAATATATATTTATCAATAAATTACTAAATTATACTTTTATATATATATAAAAAAATTCTCTTAATTTAAAGAAATTAAATGGAAAATTTTTAAAAGATTATTTTACATAAACATTTTAATTATAATAAAATAAAATAAAATTTATTTTTCAATGAAAATTATATACCTACTCAAAAATTAATTAATTTTTTTTTACTATGCATCAAATAATTATTTTAAAAATTAAATTTATATGAAGTTAACTTATTAATTTTTCACTTTATTGTGTTTTAGTAAATTTCAATTAAAAACTTATACATGTTAATGATTAATATTTTTTATTTTTTCAATGGATCTATATGATTTTTTAAATTTTCGATGGCATGTAAACACATTAAATAAGAAAAGTTATCATTCTACTATTTTAGTTTTTAATTAGAAAAATAATAAATATTTATATCCGTAATTATAAATTCCACAAGAAAACAATAATGGTATTATTATATCTTCTCATCAAAATAAATCACCGTTGTTAATCCCCTAATCAGCCATCCAACGGTCGAACGCCAAACCAAAATTCGAAATATCAATCCAACGCTCCGGGAACAACAACCCCACAACCAGGAAAACTAGCCGTTACGAAGAGCCAAATCTTCAACGTTCTTTTTTTTTTCTTCATCTATTCTTCATTCATAGTTTTCTCAGAGATCAATCAAAGAAACCTAACTATCTCTCCCTTTCTACTCACTTCCCATCTAAACCCTCAAAATCCCATTTTGCACAAATAAAATCCCAATTTTTATCTGCTGATTCATTTGTGTTTTGAGCCCTTTTTTCCCATGGATTTGACCACCAAGAGTTCAAAACCCGTTACTCCGGTGAAAGATTTTCATGGGTTTCACTCCAAGAATCAAGAAATTTCAAAAATTTCTGAGAATTCAAATCCCAATGTTTCCTATTCAAGCCCTAGTGCAAAACCCACAAATTCTCCATTGATTAAATCTGCAAAATCTCAAAAATCAGCGTCAAAGAATCAAATTACCAATCAGAATGTGATCCTTTACTCTCCTAGAAAGAAGATCAGGGACAGGAAGTTTGTTGTGGCAAAGAAGAATTCAAAGAAGGTGAAAGAGAATTCTACTTCAAATGTGGAGTGCAAGTGCAAAGAGAGATTTGGGGGTAATGTAAAAAAGTGTTTGTGTGTGGCCTATGAGACATTAAGAGCTTCACAGGAGGAGTTTTTTAAGAATCGAGATGGTTTAGGAGAGAAAGAAGAATTGGATAAAGAGAAGGGCAGTGATTATAGAGCTGAAAGTGAAGTAGAAGAGGAGGAGATAGAGAAGGGGTTTTTGGCTCAAACGGATGAGACTGAAGATGGGTATGGTTCAGATAATCAAAGTTCAGGTGAGAGTGAGCAATCAGAGCTAATGGGTATTTCTACAATTAAGAGAAGGAGAGAAAGGTTGCTTGAACAAGCAAGAAGTAGTGTACCTAAATGTGGGAAAGTGATGCATCTGGTTAAGGCTTTTGAGAAGCTACGTACAATACCAGATCCCAAGGATTCTGATAAGAAGGAAGAAGAGGAGAATAAGGAGGAGAAAAAGAAGGCAATGCAATGGGCACTGCCTGGATTACAAAATCCTAAAGTGCCTGAAATTCAGACTACTACTACATTTTCATTGCCTGAATTCCAGCCTCTTAAGGTGCCTGGATCACAGGATTCTCCTTCTTCATTATGCCCATCAGATTTGTTTCTCACTTCCGAGAATCTGGGTTTGGATCCAAGGCTTTCTGTTTCCTCATCATGGGACAGCAGTCAAGGCAGGTTAGTGGTGATTACTGAATTAATTTTATCCAACCCTGTTTAAATTTTTTTTTCTTTTATTTTTAATACTTAGATTTTGACTGGCTAGTGCATTTTGTCCATTTTTCTCCACCCAAATTTCAGTATTTCTAGCAGGACTTCTAATGGGGGACGGAGAAGCAGAAGAAATGTAAGATCTTTTCCCTGCCAGTTACTAATTTGGCTCTGTGTTTCTGAGGTCTTTTTGCTAATGTAACATGTTTTTGTATTTTAGAGCTCTGAGTCATGTGGAACAATGGGTGGGAGAAGATGGAAGAAGAAGCAACTGAAAATCACATGCCAAAAACCATTTAAGCTGAGGACAGAGGTAAGATATTTAATGAGAAGTGATCATGCAAAATTAACCCTTTTTTTTTTTGAATATCATTATAAATTGTGGTGATTGATTTCATTGTAGCAAAGGGGAAGACA
>CANXYC013099324.1:0-21299 GCA_948193065.1 Aleurites moluccanus | reverse complement strand
AAAATCTGCTTGAAATTGAAGATTGATGCCTTAAAATGTGATAATTTAGTGATTTAATGCATTAATTTTGAGTATTAATGCATTAGAAAATAAATGGAACAAATCTGAGAAGAACAGAAGAAGAACAAAGAGAAGAAGAAGGAAAATCGTGAAGAAAATAGCTACTGGGCATCTGGTTAAATAGGCTACTGCCTCTCAAATCCGTTCGCTAGCTCGCCTCTCCAATCCGCCTCGGCAATGCCACCTCGCATAAGCCATCTCGCAAATGCCACTTCGCCAATCCGCTCCGCATACCCACTTCGCATATGCCACCTCGCCAAACTCTCCTCGCGTAACTCCACTTCGCATATGCCATCTCGGCAATGCCTCTTCGCCAAACTCTCCTCACCTATTTCCACCTAGCATATGCCACCTCGGCAATGCCTCTTTGCCAAACTCTTCTTCGCCAATTTGCCCCTCGGTAATCCCACTTCGCCAATTCGCCTACTCGCATTGCCGGCTCACAAATACCAGATTCTGTCGAGCTAGAACCCTTCCTCGACAACTCATATTTAATCAGCTCGCAAATGAGCTACAAACATCCAAACTCCCTGATTCTTTTTATTACTTAAAATAAATACTCAGGGGGTCCAACATATCCAAATTTCAAATCAAAAGGATATCTTCACAAACCATGATGAATTTCTAAAATCCACCCTAGCTTTACTACCTAAACTCATCCGTATAGGTCTGATTAATTTCACTCTCTACTGAGCTATACTTATCCAATTCTCCTGAAATTTTATAGCCAACAACATAACACATAAAGGAACATTTCTCATGTACTTTTGGCTCATTCAGGCTCAATCATTCCCAAAAAAATTAAACATTCTCAAATTCCTGTATAAAAATAATGAACCAGACATATTCTAGTCAAGGAGGCATAACTCTTCACACACATAGAATTTTACAGAACCATTTTACAAAATTAAAGATGAGATATAAATCTACAACTTTTATGTTTTACACTTTACCAAATTATTCCTTTAAAATTATGAAATTAGCCTCACAATATCTTCCCTGCATACAGAAATTCTGGATTCCTGAAAAATATTTCTATATTCTCAATTAATTCGACAAACATACAATTAATAAAATAACCAAAAAAATGATAGATATTACATTGATTTTTGGTGGGGTAAATTTAAATTAAATTATTAATTTTGGTTTGGCTTGAAGTTAGTAATTTTTATTTAAGGTAAGTTTAATTTAATCAATCCCATTTTGATACTTCAAATTTGGTTGCCAAATTAAAGAGTGATTTTAAATTTAATGCTAAAATTAATTAGATTTAGAATAAAAATTACCAAATTTTGAATCCTAAAATTAAGTGATTTTAGTTTAAATTTACAGTCAAGGTCGATGATCCCTTTGATATTTTCTGAGAAGTGTAAAATTTGAACCCTTAAAAATAATAAAATTTATCTATTTATAAGCTTTTGCTTTTTTTTTTTTTCTAGTCTTGTTGCCTTTTTATGTTTATTTATTTTAGGTTTTGTAAGGTTTATTTCTTTTAAAGTTGAAAGCGGATAGATTCAAAACAAACCAATTTTTTTTTTTGTAAACTTCATTGTAATTTTTATTTTTATTGTATTTTAAAATTTTATAATTCAAGTTAATTTTGTAATTTGTAAATATTAGTTTTTTACAGTTTCATGAAATTAATTGCAAATTTATTTTAATATTTTGTAGTTGTCTATTTTATTTATTTATTAATTTATTTTATCTTGTTTATGAATGATTAAAATGAAATAAAAATAATAAACAAAATTAATTAAACTTAGTTAAGCCCAAATCAAATTTAGTTTCCATTTTCATAGTTAATTTCATTTTTCATTAATATTCACAAATAATCTTATAAATAATTATCATTCTAGTTAAAGGAAAAAATAAATAAATTTGTACCGTATAAATAATAATGAATAAAATATTTTTAAGGCCAATTTAATATTTTAAAAATTAACTTGTGGGATACCTAACACCTTCCTCATACGTCTGCAACTCTCAAAATCAAACTTTGGTTTAACAGACCAATTTTTTAAAGATTTCTGATTGAGCCTTTTAAAACAATTCAATTGGTGACGACTCCATTTTTATATTTTTTTTTAAATTAAATTTGATTTCTCATCATCCTATCGTGGCGTCATTAAAAATATTGTAATAGGTGTTAATAAAAAATCAATGGTATCTCAATAACGACAGATTTGCAAAATCTAATGAATAATACAGTAGAAACTAAAGTTCAGTAGCATGCTTTCCATATCACTCATACGGTTGATCAGACCATATGGCTAGGAACTTACCCCCAGCTAGGGTACATATAAAAAGTCTCACTTCGCACAATGCCCAATGAAATTGTTATCCTATTCCATCGGGTGAGTATGACTGTCATTATTCATATCAATTGGTTCACAATGAAAGGAATCACAATGTAATCAAAGAATGGATCAATGTTCATTTAATAATGGATTCATGGATAGAATAATCAAATATCTCAATAAAAGCTTGGTTTCAACAATGAAACATTTAATGGTTTTCAAATAAAACAATTAAACATTAAAAAGTCAATCAATGAAACATTGAACAATTATAAACAGTGGCATGGCATTTAAGGCTCCAATGAGGTTCGGCCAACTATAGGTTCAAGTATGAAAATTTCAATAATTTTAATTGGATACAAAAATAAGTAAAATAGTATATACATTACTCACCTTAGTCACTAAAAATCAAAATGCTCCAATCTTCACTCAACAAAGGCAAAATGAAACTTCATCTTCCTTATCCTCATCCTTGGAAGCTATTAACATAAATTGATTTCATTTTAGCAATAATTTAACATTTAATTGAATAATTCTAAAGTCAATTTTGAAATCCCCTTTGATTCCTAAATTATATGTTTTGGCATAATCTACTCCAAATCTCTAACTTTATATCTATGGTTCTATTTCTTAATTAAATCACTAATTCTTTATTAAATATATCTAATAAGCCTTTTAACATAATCAATTTGAATTATAAATCACTAAATAAAAATATGATCTTTCACAACTTCAATTATACTCCTAAACAATCTTCAATCACCACTTAAAAACTTGAGGAACTCTTAACACTTGTTAAAATTGAGTTTAGAGTGAAGAAATAGAGGAAATTTTGAAGTAAAGAAATGGAGGAAACTATGTAAGAAAAAGGAATTCAGTCTCTCGGCCAAATGGAAAAAAAATGAAGAAGAAGGCTTGACTTTTATAATTTTATATTATTATTAATTGATAGATAGCCAATAGGAAAAATAAATAGAAAAGAAATTAAAGGAAAATCCAAAAATTAGAGAAGTTTACAATTGTTAAAGAAAGAAAATTTGTGAGTTAAAAAAATGAAAAATTATACAAATACATATGATGGAGAAACCTCCATTTGGCCGGCTATCTTTGAATAATTGTTGATTTTTTTTTACTATTTTAATCTCATATTAATAATTAAATCAATCTCTCTACACTAGCTCTAATTACAATTAACTTAGTCTCAATTAATTTGGTGAGATAACTTTTTTAAAAAGTTCACTTTTAGTTATTTCATTTTCCTATTAATTAAAGATTCTTATTGATAAGTTTATTAATTATATAAGCTAGCTTTAGAGAGTTACACTCTACATCCCTTTAATAACATTCATTCTCGAATTTAAAAATAAATTAATCTCAAATCTAAAAATAAGTACGGATACTTTTGTTGCATATCAGATTCGGTTTCCCACATGCATTCCTCAATAACATGATTATTCCATTGCACTTTAATCATTAGAATTTCTTTGTTTCTAAGCTTTCGAACTTGCCTGTCAACAACCTTCTTAGGTACTTCTTCATATGTTAGGTGCTCATCCACTTTAATTACTTGTGATTGAAGAACATGTGACAAATCCGATAAATATTTTCGCAATATAAAAATATGGAAGACTGGATGTACTTGGCTTAGACGCAGTGGAAGAGCCAAGCGATAGGACATATTCCCCACTTTATCCAAAATCTCAAATAGTCTCAAGTATCTTGGTGATAATTTTTCCTTTTTACCAAATCTTATTACACCCTTCATTGAAGAAATCTTTAGAAACACGTGGTCACCAATAAAAAAAATATACATCCTTTCATTTCAAATCCATATAGCTTTTCTGACAGCTGAATGCAGTTTTTATTCTTTCTCGAATTAATGACACTTTTTCCATAGTCTCCCAAATCAAATTAGGGCATTCCAAATGTTTTTCTCCCAATTCGATCCAACATACTAATGATCTGCATTTGCGTCCATATAAGGCCTCGTACGGTGCCATACCAATAGTGAAGTGATAACTATTATTATAAGAAAATTCCACTAAAGGCATGTACCAATCTCAGCTACCACCAAAATCCAGAACACACAGTCGTAACATATCCTCTAAAGGCTGGATTGTTTGCTCAGATTATCCAACTGTCTGTGAATGAAAAGTTGTACAAAAATTCAATTGAGTACCCAATGCCTTCTAAAATTTCTGCCAGAACCTGGATGTAAACTGTGTAGCTCTATCTGAAATGATAGATATTAGAACCCCGTGCAGCCGCACAATCTTATCAACAAATAATTGGGCGTACTGTGTTGTTGTATAGGTGGATTTCACTTCCAGAAAATGTGCGGACTTAGTAAGTCGATCAACTAGACCCAAATAGAATCATACCCCTGAGAAGTCTGAGGCAAACCCACAACAAAATCCATAGTTACCTGCTCCTATTTTCACTCTAGTAGCTCAATTTCCTGTAACAGACCCGATGGCTTCTGATGTTCAAATTTGACCTATTGACAAGATAAACATTTAGAAACATGTTCTGCTATCTGCTTTTTCATTTCGGACCACCAATACACGTCTTTCATATCATGATACATTTTAGTAGTTCCAGGATGTATACTATAAGGTGTATAATAGAATTCCTTGACAATTCTCTCATGAATTCCATCCACATCTAGAACACATAACCGATTATCAAGTTTTAACATACCATCATCAACCCGAAATTTTGAATTCTTCCCTGCGTGAACATCTTCTTTTAATTTTAACATATGGGGCTCCTAATCCTGTGAGGCTCTAATCTTAACAATCAACATAGGCCTCACTTGAAAATGAGCAATCAATACTGAAGATTCTGATAGCTACAGCTAAACACCCATACCAAATAACTCTTTTAATCCCTTCATAATTGGCCTTCTTGTCAACTATCATATGTGATAGACTATCCACAAATTTGCGGCTCAGTGCATCTGCTACAACATTTGCTTTTCCCGAATAATATAAAATCTGACAATCATAGTCTTTCACCAGTTCCATCCACCTCCTCTGCTGCAAATTCAAATCCTTTTGCTGAAGAATGTACTAAAGACTTTTGTGATCGGTGTAGATTTCACACTTCTCACCATACAAATAATGTCTCCATATTTTTAAAACAAATATTACAGCTGTCATCTCCAAATTATGAGTGGGATAATTCAATTCATGCTTCTTTAATTGTAAGGAGGTATAAGCAATTACCTTTCTATTCTGCATCAGAACACAACCTAATCCTACTCGAGAAACATCACAATAAATTGAAAAGAAACTTGATCCAGAAGGTAATGCAAGTATCGGAGCTGTAGTGAGACATGTCTTGAGTTTCTGAAAACTCTTTTCACAAGTATCGTCCCACTGAAATTTAACTTGTTTCCTCATTAACTTGGTTAACAGTGCAACAATTTTGGAGAAATCTTTGACAAATCTCCTATAGTAACTAGCCATACCAAGAAAACTCCGGATCTCTATAACATTTGTAAGATGAGGCCAATTAGCAACTACTTTCACTTTATTTGGATCCACCCTTATTCCATCTCTACTAATGGCATGTCCCATAAAACACATCTCTATAAGCCAGAATTCACACTTTGATAATTTAGCATATAGTTTATGTTCCCTCAATGTCTGTAATACAGTTCTCAGGTGCTCCTTATGTTCTTCTCGACTCTTCGAATAAACCAGTATGTCATCTATAATACAATGAAAAACTTGTCCAAATAAAGTTTGAATACCCGATTCATTAGAACCATAAATGCAGTAGGAGCATTAGTTAACCTAAATGGCAACACCAAAAACTCATAATGACCATATCGGGTCTGGAAAGTCGTCTTTAGTATATCCTTTTTTTGAATTCTCAATTGATGATATCCCAATTAAAGGTCAATTTTAGAAAAGTTTGCCCCCTGTAACTGATCAAATAAATCATCGATTCTTGATAATGGATATTTATTCTTCACCGTCATTTTATTCAGCTGCCTATAATTAATACACATCCGAAGGATACCATCTTTCTTTTTAATAAATAAGAATGGTGCCCTCCACGATGAACTGTTATGCCAAATGAACCCTTTATCCAATAGTTTCTGCAACTACACCTTCAACTCTTTTAACTCTACAAGTCCCATTATGTATGGTGTAATAGAAGTCGGATCAGTCCCTGGATATACCTCTATCTCAAACTTTCTCTCTCAATCTGGAGGTAAACCAAGTAACTCATTTGGAAAAATGTCTGAAAACTCACTAACCACTAGAATATGAACTAACCCGTCAACAGTCACTCTTGTATCTACTACAGTTGCCAAGTACTCCTGGCATCCCTCTCTCAAAAGCCTTTTCACTATAGTAGCTAAAATAATACATGCCATTACACTCTCCTTCTCCCCCTAAAATACAAATGCAGGCTGCCCCTCAGTTTTGAACTCTATTCTCTTCCCAAAACAATCAATGGTGGCATTGTGCTGAGACATCCAATCCATCCCTAGTATCACATCTATCTCTAGTACGAGAAATTCTATCAATGTCACTGGGAGCTCTCTGCCTTCTATCTCAACAATGCACTCACTATACTCCCAATCCACTACTACAGTCCTACCCAGAGGTGTCGAGACCTCTAAAAGTGTACTCATCAATCTACTATTTTTTCCCAGTTTCTCAACAAATGATGAAGACACAAATAAGTGTATGGTGCTCGAATCAAATAAAACACTAGTTGACTCATGCTGAATAAAAATAATACCTCCAACTATAATGTTTGATGTACGTGCTTCCTGTTGATTGAGGGCAAATACTCGGCCCTGGCCTCTAGCTGCAGGTGTCTGAGATGAACTTTGTGTTGCACTCTGACCTCTGCCCCTATCGGCTGGAACTCTCACAATATTCTATGTTTGCTATACAGTAGGCTGAGATGCTGATGTGGTCCCCAGTTGATTCCTCATAAGCGGACATTCTTTAATAAAATGGCCGTGCTGACCACATCTCAAACAAGCTTCTGACACCCATCTACAAGTACCCAAATGTCTCTTGCCACACCTTTCACAAACAAGAATGGCTTAGGTCGACTGGTCTGCTCTAGAAACACTAACAGATGCCCATGGAGCTGAAGAAATAGTCTGAGATCTGGTTTGTACTCTATCAACACTAACAGCTGGCTGACTCCGTGGAGATCTAAATCCACTCTTATACTATCTACTCTGGGAATTTTGTCTACCCATTCTCCTCTGGATGCTCGATCCCTTATCCCTGGCCTTTCTCTTTTTCTCTCTCTCTACTATCTCTTCCTTATACTTCACCTCCATATGAACTATTTATCTATTAACTTTATCAAAGAAGTATACTCACTAGCCAACATAAGATTATGCAAAGATGCATGTAGCCCACAACGAAACCTATTAATCCTAGCAACCTCATTAGGAAGAATACTCTTGCAAATTTGGATAGCTGAATAAATTCCCTGGCATACTCTGCCACACTCATGCTACCATGTTTGAGCTGCACAAATTGTATCAGTCTTCGTTCTTTTTGCCTCTTTGTCAAGAACTCATCTATCATCAACTATTTGAACTGATCCTAGGTCATTGGATGATCACTATATAATAGTCCCTCTATGCGCTGCTCAAACCATATCCTTGCATTATCTTTTAAGAACAACCCAATCAACTCAATCGCCTTAGCATCTGAACACGACAACCTCCATACTACTTTATCTACTTGCTCAAGAAACCCACTCGACTCATCTCCGGGCTCATCCTGAAACTTTGGTAAACCCAACTTTAGGAAGTTGAACATGGTCACTTCGCCCTCATTTATAACTCGTTTAGGCACATGTCCTTCTACTAGCTTTGTTGGTGCAACAATAGTGGTGGGGGCACAGGTTCTGGAATTAGTTCCTGTATCATCTTTCTCAACTCCTCATTTTCTCTCCTCAACTGTTATATCTCCCTCAGTAATGACTCTGTATCAATACCCCCTATTGGGGCTGCCACATGCTCCTCATTTATCCTCCTCCTAACCTGTGGTGATTCTATTGACTCCCTTCTCTCAGGAGCAATATTAAAAGTGACAATCGGCTCCACTCTTCTAGCAGGTCTACATCCACCTAGTGTAACCGATTATTGTGGTCCATCTCTCCCCCTGCTTCTACCTCTGTCTCTACCTCGTCGAGGTAGCATATCACTATAAATAAAATAAAAAGAATTTATCAATCTAATGATACGCAGAAAAGCACACAAATACGACAAATAACAACAAAAGACGAGATATGACATCCTAATACTCCATGATATACTTATGCACTTAACAATATGTATGCCTCATTAATTTGATTAAGTTTTTTATATGCTCTGATACCAACTTTGTTACATCCCCACTTCAAGAATGTGACGGTCTTAGAGCACAGGGAAGGCATAAGGCCACCTACACCAGTAGAATCCCCTAATTATTAATTTACATAAAACTTGTCATAGTTTCCTTTGTATTTTATGTATGATTCCTAAGACAAAACCAACACTTTTACAAATACACAGTTTGCAGAAAATATCACACTTCCAATAATTTTTCTTATACCTTTAATTTCAATTCATCAAATGGCATACATAACACTTTTAAAATTTATACATTAATAATATGCAATATTTATTGTCGTAATAATTCTTTTTAACTAACATCAACATATATTTATAGATCAAAATGCAGTACTATTCACATATGACCATGAAACTCTAGATTTTTCAAAAACAATAAAGAAAGACCATTATATAGATTTTGCTGGTTCCTAATTTGGAGGAAGAATGGATGGAACCACCCCTATCTACTCAGCTCCTGAAATTAAAATAAACCATAAATAGTGTGAGAATAAATTCTCAGTGAATAATATATATACCATCTCACTTATGAGGCCAAAGAAATAAATAAACTCACAGGGAAATGAATGATTATGAATATCAAATTAATAATCGAATCACAACTAGATAATGAAAAAATTTTTTTTGAAGAAGTTAAAAAAAAATTGAAGAAGTTAAAGCCATTAGAATTTATTAAGTAAAAGTAAACAATTACAATCAATTGGTTGATTAAACAATATTAGGCTTGGTTACATTAATCAAGAAAAAAAATAACAAAGGTGCAATTAGGCAATGATAGTTAATAAAAAAATCAATGGTATTTCAATAATGATAGATTTGCAAAATCCAATGAATAATATAGCAGATGCTATAGTCTCGTAACTTGCTTTCCATATCACTTATACAGTTGATCATACCATATGGCTAGGGTCCATATAAAAATTCTCATTATGCATAATAACTGATAAAATTGTTATCCTACTCCATCGGGTAAGTAAGACTATCATTAGTCATATCAATTGGTTCACAATGAAAGAAATCACAATGTAACCAAAGAATAGATCAATGTTCATTTAATAATGGATTCATGGATAGAATAATCAAGTATCTCAATAAAGGCTTGGTTTCAACAATGAAATATTCAATGGGCTTCAAATAAAACAATTAAATATTAAAGAGTCAATCAATAAAACATTGAATAATTATAAACAGTGGCATGGCATTTAAGGCTCCAATAAGGTTTGACCAACTATAGGTTTTAGTATAAAAATTTCAATAATTTTAATTGGATATAAAAATAAATAAAATAGCATATACATTACTCACCTTAGTCACCAAAAATCAAAATGTTTCAATCTTCATCCTCCTTATCCTCATCCTTGAAAGCTATTAACATAAGTTGATTTCATTTTAGCATTAATTAAACATTCAATTGAACAATTCTAAAATAAAATTTGAAATTCCCTTTAATTCCTAAATTCTAGGTTTTGGCATAATCTACCCCAAATCTCTAACTTTATATATGTGGTTCTATTTATTAATTAAGTCACTAATTCTTTATTAAATATATCTAATAAGCCTTTTGACATAATCAATTTGAATTATAAATCACTAAATAAAAATATGATGTTTCACAACTTCAACTCGAAACTTTGCCATAGTCTAAAAGATCATATTGTGCAAAATGATTGTCCTTTGTCACTGAAGCTCTACCAAAAATTATACTATAATTTGGACAAAAAAAAAAGATGTGAGACAAATGAGTAGCTCTGAAAATTAGAATGCCATGAAATTCACCCTCAATTTTTGCTTCTCTGATTAGTGCAGCTAAACTCTTAGCAAAGAAAAGAAATAAGGAGATAAAGGATCTTTAATTAGAGAATTAATTATTAAGTTAGAAAGTTATCTATAATTTAACGATAAATTAAATTTTTATGAAATATTATAATTTTTATTATTTAAAATAATTGTTATACGAAAATTTAATTCAATTCAATTTTTTAAATAAAATCTCATCGATTATAAAAACTAACTATTTTCAGCCATTAGATTGTAACGATTATTGGTATAAGCAATAAGAGCAATGAAAATATTAACTTTAATTTAAGTTTCTTCAATCAATTGCAAAATTAATTTTGTGGCCAATTTATTCCTTGGTAAATTAAATACTAACTCTGTTCACAAATTATGATGTACATATATTTTTATATAAATATTAAGAAGTTTTTTTATACTTATTATGACACTAATAGTATTAATTATTTTAAAATAATATGATAGATTATAAATGTATTAAATTATATATTTAAAAACACAATAATAAATTTAACTTAAAAAAAGAAAAGAAAAATGGACTATTTTTTTGACATCCTAGAAAGAAAAGTGCGTAGATTTTTTTTTTTCTTAATATTTTCTTTGGTAACAGGAAAAGTGGACTAATAATGTTTTAGGAATCGTGACTACCCCTTCCAATGTATGTATTATTAACATTTTACTATGAAATATAAATATGTATTACCACTTAGATCACAACCTCATTGAGTTTTTTATTTTTTATTCTTAATCTTTGCCCCCTTATGATTCTAGATTTTCTTCTGGTTTCCTGTCGTGTTATCTTTGCCCTTCTCTAGGATTTATCTTTGTATGTTATCTTATTTTAATATAATCCTTCCTTTGCTGATAAAAACAGAAAAAGAAAAGCTACTCCGGACATTAGTTTGGAATTTTCCTTACGGGCAATGCGAAGCAAATAGATTGTCTGTGTTTCTGTCTAGCTAGTTGTAAGTTATATCAATTATTTCATGGCAGTACGTAGACTAAGCTATTAAATAATTTATATGATGCATTCCAACAAGGTGTTTTTTAGATTTTGCATTTTTCTATTATTGATATTTCTATTTTTCTTAATTAATTATGGTAGGAATGTTGTTTTTAGTCACTTTTTAAGGTATTATTTTAGTTATAATTTATTTTCTTTATTTATGTAATCCGTTTTTTTTTTGAAAAATTATCATCCTAAGATTTCAGCAGACAATTTTTTATATATTCTCTGTAAAACTTTAGAGTTTAGGCAGTTTATATTTTGAATAAAAATTATATTTTTCTTTGAAAGTTCCAAATTTTAGTATTTTTTTTTTTGTTTTTTTGTTTATTTGCCTGATATTTTATTTCGAATTAACTTACTTTTAAAAGATTTATGAGTAACTCAGAATATAAACTTGTTATGTTATATATATTACATATTCAGTTATAATTAAAAACAGAATTTACTCATTCTATCATAAAAAGTAAAAAAATAAATTTTAGTACTCCGTTTAACCACAAAATTTATGAAAAAATTCTATTGTTTAGTCTATGTACAGCCATACAATATATCTAAATGAGAATTTGTCCAAAAAGTTTTCCCTAATAGTTCCCATAATTAGGTTTAATAGTCAAATGATCAAGCGTTTGTTTAGAGTAATAGATGGTTATAAGGATTCAAATCTTGTCAATCCCTCGTTTTCAAAATTTCTGCTATAATAAAAAAAATGAAAGTGTCATTTCCCTAAGCATAACATGATTAATTTGAGATTTTATTATTTCAAGGAAAAAAAAAAAGTCATCAAAATACTAATATTTTTAATCTCAATATATAAGAAGAAGAACAGGATATATAAGCTTCTTCCAGAACAACTTTTTTATGGATTTAGTTAAAGCTGAAAAGCCTCATATAGTGCTAGTCCCATTCCCTGAACAAGGTCATATAAACCCATTTATGCAATTAGGCAAGCTTTTACACTCAAGGGGTTTCCATATAACATTTGTTAATACTGAGTTAAATCAAAGACGTCTAGTTCGATCCAAAGGACCAGAAATTATAAAGGGTTTACCTGATTTTCGATTCGAAACACTACCGGAAGGATTGCCTTCCCCGTGTGATCGTGAAGCTACTCAAGATCCCCAAGCTTTGTGTGAAGCGATTCGAAAGAATTGCTTTGCACCATTTGTGGAACTATTGTCTAAACTTGAATCAAGTTGTCAAATCCCTAAAGTTAGTTACATAATTTCAGATGGAATGATGAGTTTTGCTATTAACGTAGCAGAAATCTTTGGCATTCCTGAGGTTCAATTCTGGACAGCTTCAGCTTGTGGGCTTTGGGGATATTTGCAATTTGGTGAATTCATCAAGAGAGGGATTATTCCTTTTAAAGGTACTTTTTATCCTACTATTTTTTTTTTCCTTTTTTAAAATTTCTATTAAAATAATTATATTGCCCATAAAAATTAATTTTCTTTAAACAAAATATTACCATTAAGCATTAAATAAAGACACCGAAAGGGTTTTGCCTCTTATAAGTCTCGGCTCGAGTCCGCATTTAGTTGAGTCTAGTATAGTTACCGGATACCAAATGATTTATATATATATATAGGATTATATTTAAAAAAAAGATATTCCCTAAATATATGGACTAAGTTTATTATTATTATATATATATAATTAGTAATTCTTAAATACTAAATTAAATATCATATAAGTTGAAAAATTAAATGGTTAGTTTTAAATGTTTAATTTTTAACTTGTTAATTTTTTTTTGACAAAGAAATAAAATAAAGTTTAAGAAATTAAAAGGTTTTTCAATGTATTTATTGATTTTTAATCATAAATAACTCTATTTTAGATGTTATTTTTTATATTCCTAAAAAATCCACATTTCTAATTATTTCAAAAAGTATTTGAAACTTCCACCTCATTATTAATGACTTTCTCTAATTAAGAAAACCTTAATATAAAAAAAATATTATATTCATTAACAACATCCACTTTAATCTTTTAAAAAAATCAATATAATTCACAAAATCCAAACCAAAAACAATTGCTTCAGAACCTTTTCGACAAAATCCAAAACAAATAACTAACAATTAACAAAATTGGCTAACTAATAACATAACAAGTTAGCTCCTTTCGCTTTGAGTAATTTGGTGATGCAAATCTTCCCAGTTTCATCGTAATGCAATAAATTACTTTTAACAGAGCATGTATTGTATATGTCTTTAATGTCTGTTAAAGTTAGTTTTAATGTATACGGAAATAAAAGTGCAAGGACTTGATGAGCAAATAAAACAATGAATGTTTAATAACCAAAACGTATATAATTCAAGAACTCCAAGATGAGTTTTTAATATCCAAGCTCTTAAATATCAAATTTTATTTGTTGATAGAGGTGGAAAATAGGTTGGGGGCAGGCGGGGTGGAGTCGAGTATTTTTTGTGTCATTTTCTCATAATATTATTTAGTCTCTAAAATTCAGAAAAATTAGTGATTGAATATCTACACTTTTAAAAAATAGTTATTGAGTCATTGAGATTTGATTTCGTCGATATTTCTAGTCCTTCCGTCAATATTTTTATATTTTTTTCCTTCATTTTCTTTTATTTTCTTCCTATTTTCTTTTATAGATAGCTTTCATTCAAATATTTTCTTATTTTTTCTTTGTTATATGATTTTTCCTTTTTTGTTTCTTTTTTAGTTGATTAATTTATAAATTAATTAATTGTGTAAATTTTGGTTTGTTAAAAATTGAAGGAAGAAAAATTGTATGTAGATATTGTGATTGGTGAAATTGTGTGAACCATTTTGTGTGATAGAATCAAATGTTAAGAATTCAATAGCTAATTTTTTAAAAATTAGGGATCTAAATATTAATTTTACTAAATATTAAGGACTAAATAGTATTTTTCCTAAATTATTTATGCAAAAATTGACTTTTCACACTTTGATTAATAGAAAAGTGGAAAATTTGGACGAAAGAAGCTCAGAGTATATCGAAATTAAAATATAAGGACTTTTTAATATAATTTTAAAAATATACGGATCATTTATTATAATTAACCAAAATACAAAATTTTTAGAGTGATTAAGCTTATTTTTTTCTAAATACATTTTTTTCTAAATACATGAAGTCATTTAAAAAATATTTATTATTTATAAATTTATATCAAATAAAGTGGATCGAATTTCTAGATGCATAAATTGAGCCACGGGTTTAAGTCATTCAGGTAAAAGAAAATATCTTAATTGTCATTAACAAATTTTTCATTTTCTTGTTCTTTCTATAAGTAAACTCTAACGCTGTTAAATTGGAAAATTCACTAACTCAATAATACACAATTGAAGAATAAAAACTCAATAGTCAAAACTTGAAAAGTTCAAAGCTTAAAAATAGATTTTCCAAAATAATAAAAAAAAAGTAGAAGCAAACTATATTTTGTTCAACTCTTTAAATTAGTGAAGCACTGGCCTATGATATATAATATTTTTTCATGTATTTCAGATGAAAACTTTCTGATAGATGGAACACTTGATATTCCAATAGATTGGATACCAGGCATGAATAACATTCGCATTAAAGATATGCCAAGCTTTGTTAGAATAACAGATATTGAAGATATCTTATTTGATTACTTGAAATCAGAATCACAAAACTGCTTAAAAGCTTCTGTAATCATCTTCAACACTTTTGATGAGTTCGAACATGAAGTATTAAGAGTTATTTCAACCAAATTTCCACATATTTACTCAATTGGTCCGCTTCCATTGCTTGAAAGGCACTTACCAGAGAATGAACTCAAGCTATTAAGGCCAAGTTTATATAAAGAAGACTCAAATTGCCTTGAATGGCTAAATCAAAGAGAACCCAATTCAGTTGTATATGTGAATTATGGTTGTGTAACTGTAATGACAGAGCAGCACTTTAAAGAATTTGCATGGGGACTTGCAAATAGTAAATACCCATTTTTATGGATTGTTAGGCCTGATGTAGTAATGGGAGATGTGGCAATATTTCCTGAAGAGTTTCTTGAGGAGATTAAAGATAGAGGATTTTTAACTAGTTGGTGTCCACAAGATCAAGTACTTTTACACCCATCTATTGGTGTTTTTTTAACACATTGTGGGTGGAATTCCTTGATGGAAAGTGTTTGTGGAGGAGTGCCTATAATTTGTTGGCCATTTTTTGCAGAGCAACAAACAAATTGTAGATATGCTTGCACTACTTGGGGGATTGGATTGGAGGTTAATGAAGATGTTAAGAGTGATGAAATTGAGGCTCTAATTAAGGATATTATGGAAAGCGATAATTGGAAGCAATTGAAACAAAAGGTTTTGGAATGGAAAAGAAAAGCAAAGGAAGTTACTGATGTTGGTGGATCTTCTTATAATAATTTTAATAAATTCATCAAGGAGGTTCTACATCATGATTACCAGAAGTGAGACAAACAAATCCATGAGCATGAGGTATTTTAAGATTTTTATTTTCTTCAAAACATATAATGTATATATTTTTCTACTAGTAGAAGTTGAAAAGGTATATCTTTTACCTTAAATTTGACAGACTGCTAAAAAAAACTTATATATGCTTTTCCTATATGTGTAGATATTTTAGATGAAATATTCTACTCTATGTTGATGTTTTAGGTGAGAAAATATTCTTACGAGGTTGTAATATATTGGGTTAGTTTAAGTGAAGTGTCCGAATTTAGTTGTAAAGTTGGATCCAAATAGGAGTGAGGCTAAGGTTTAAGAGTCTCATTAATTAATTAGCCTCCCCTAATGCTAAATAAATAATAATTTTACTTGATTAGTGTTTAGTACAAAATTTTAACATAGCAGTTAACTTTTTAATTCTCAATAGCCGCATTAAGATTTAATAATTATTCGTAGCCACTGTTAATTGATAGTTGTTAGCTGGTGGTGAGTAACTAGTAGCAGGTGACTATTAGTTAATAACTTATTATTTTAAGTATTTTGATAAAAAATTTATTAGTTGTTGGTTATTAATAATTTTAATAATTATTAAGAATAAATATTAATATTTATTTTTTTATTTAAATATAATTTTTAAAGGATAATTTAATTTTTTTACTAAAAAAACAGAATTTTTTTTTAAAAAACTTCAAATTTGAGCTTTTACAAATAATTGTTGTTTGACTATTTAACAGCTAACAAATGTCAGGAACCAAATAGGCATGATATAATTGTTGGAAACCAAAAAGTTAACAGCTACATCAAAACGTTTTATCAAACACATACTAAATCCTTTTGATTAGTGATAACAATTAGCTATTGAAAAATTAAAATGTCCCACATTGGAAAAATAGTCATATGATAAAAAATATATATAAATTTAAGGGATAATTATCTAATAGCTAGTTCTAAATTTAAGCTTATCCTAAAATCCAATATTATTTCTTATGAGTTTGACCACCTCCTATTTATCCCTTAGGCCCATTATAAAAAAAATTAACATAGTATCATAGTGGGTTCTATCTTTGCAGTAAAATTATCTACCAATACCACTAAATTCTATTAGTTGAGTTATCAGTAAATATTATCAGTTGGATTGGGACTCCATTAAAATTTCAATTACCAGTAATTACTAACAGTACTTGTAATTATCACTTGAGGGTGAGTATTGAGATATTAAAATATCATACATTAGAAAAATAGTCAAATGATAAAAAATATATATAGATTTAAGAGAGAATTATTTAATAGTTAGTTCCAGCTTTTAGTTATAATTAGACTTTAATCCCATTCTAAAGTCCAATACTATTTCTTATGAGTTTTACCTCATTTTATTTACTTCTTGGGTCCATTATCGAAAATTTAACAGTAATAATAGTTATTATCTATAAAAGTTTCAATTTGAAATTTTTTGAAATATCTACTATTTATTTAAATAAAAAACTAAATTATACTTTTAAAAATAATATTTAAATAAAAAATAAATATTAATATTTATACCAATATTTATTAAACATATTAACAACTAATAATAATTTTATCAATTACTTGTAACAATTAGCTATTAGTTAACTACCATTATAACTATCAGCTATTAATAATAACTAATAATTACTATCAACAGTTAAATCAAACGGGATCTTGAGTTAATTTTTTCCCCCTTTTATTCCACACTTTTTAACTTTTAACTTATCAAATGATGAATTTTTATGAATATTACAACCATGACTATACATGATCTAAACAAAAGTATTACCCAAATTAAAGTTCCATGATTGTCTTTAATGTTGATCAACAAAGATTGAACAATGTCCAAAAACTGTTATGCTCTATTCATGGTCTCCCTTTTCAAATTTTTAGGCCTACCCGTTGATGCGAACTCGAGGTCAAAAGCATTCTTCTCCGCATTATGGAAAAGAAACTTTCTTCTTGGAAGATTAGATTTTTATCTTTAGCTTGTAGGCTAACCTTAATTAAAGCCTCACTCTCGTCTTCTTTTTTATTACATTTCTCTGCTCAAGGCACTTCATATGTTTGCAAAAATATTACCTCCATCTAGAGGAGATTCTTTTGAAATGGATTTGTTGATAAAAGAAAAAGTTTCAACTGTTAGATGGAAATATATTGAACAGTCTAATGGATTAGGTATCAGTTCAATCCAGAGACGGATCCATTGTTGGGTATGACACGTGCCTTTCTTTGAATTTTGATTTTTTTTTTTTTTTTGCAAATTTTTGATAAATTACATTTTAGTTCATAAAAATTGATATAATTAATATTTTAGTCCTTATTTTTTAAAAACTCACCAGTTAGTCCATTTAATTTTATTCATTCAATATAATTAGTCATTCCGTCTATTTTATTATTAAAATTCTATAAAAATACTGAAATATCTTTCATTTATACTTAAAATTTTCATTTCAATCATAATCAAATTTGAATTTTTTTTATTATAATAATTTGCATGAAGTAAATCTTATAATTTAAATTTATGATTTTATTAAACTATAATATTAATATTAATTTAATGATTTAATTGCAAGTTTTAAATTTCACTAAAATAACAATAAAATTCTAACAAGAGAGAATTATTTGTTTACACAATATTAAAGCTTTAGTTCCAATTTTTAAGCTAATAATATTAAAATTTCTATTATAAAATTTACAGGTATATTAATAGAAGTTTTTAGATTAGCACTTAGCAAATAAAAAGAGAAAATAATAAATTTTAAGAGAATTATTTCTCAGATAATATAATTGCGTTCATCCTTTTATTATTTTTTGTATCAGTTTATAATTCGATTTGTATTTACTATATAAATAACGATGTTAAGTTATATTGATATAGAATTGTGCCCCTTCCTAAAATTTCTATATCCGTCTCTAGTTCAATCACTAACAAAAATCGAGCTCTTTTGGTCAAGTGGATTTGTCACTTCGGCTCAGAAGAATCAGGTTTATGAAGAAATATTATATGTGATAAATATCACATTGATCCTTCCCTAGTTCTTTCTTTTGTCTCTCAATTGTTTGGAAAGAAATTGTCAAGATAAAAGACGAGAGTCCATTTAGTGATGGACTTAGATATTCTACTGGTTTTGGTGATTCATGTTAATTCTATTCTAATATATGCTTAAGTAATGAAGCTATGGCAATAACTTATCCTTCCTTGGTGTTTGAGATGGAGGAGGCTGCTTTGGCCATGGGAAGAAGGTCTAAAAAGAAGTTTGATGGAATATTTAAAAAACTTTTTCATTTGCCCTTTTAAATATGATAAAATTATATGGAAACATTGTTCAAAAAGGAGTTGCAGTGTCAAGTCTGCATGTTTGGTTATGAGTTCTTCATCATAGGTTCCTTCACATGACCATTATAGGGGTAAGGTAGAAACTTCGTATGTTGGCATTACTTGGTAAAAATTTGCACTAGAAATCTACTTTTCAAACATGGTATTATACCATTTAATTTTGATATGTGGCCCCTCTATGAAACTGTCCTTGAAACCATTAATTACTTTTTTTTTTTTTTCATTTGCTTCGAAATTATGGTGTCATATTCTAAGAAGGTGGGGTTTACGTTAGTACAACCCTCAAAATTTGGTTGATTTCTTTTACCAGTGGGAGGGCCTAGTAGCTGGCTCCTTTTAAAAAAAAGATTCGGCTGCTCTTTTCTTCTCTACTATGTGGTCTATTTGGTTTTTCAGAAACAAAAGTCTGTAACAACTCTTCCATGCCTTGGGACTGCCTTTTCTCCTTAATTTTTAGCGAAGCTTCAATGTGGTTAAAAGTTGCTTGTGATTGTCTTATTTTTGCTGGGCAAGATCTTTTCATGGGTATTGATAGAATTAAAAGCTACTCTCCAGCTCCAACCCCCAGTTCTAGTGAAAATCACCCATTTCAACTTTATCAAATGGAATATTGATGCCTCAGTCATTAGCAAACTAGGTCCATCTGGAGGAGTTCTTCAAAGTTTAAATGGTAATTTTCTGTGTTTTCTCTAACCTTTTAAACTTCGTAGACTCGAATGATGCAGAAGTTTTAGCTATTCAAATGGCTTTAGACCTTACTTTGGTTAATAAGGATCGAAAGTTTGATGGCTTAATTATTTGATTCCTCTAATGTCATTTCTTGGATTAACTCTTCTTTCGGTAGTAGACCTTGGAGATAGCAGGAACCTTTCAATCGTATTTATTTTGTAAGAAATAAATTTCCTAATATCTCGGTTTTTTTTTTTTTTTTAATGGAGGCCCAAGGCCAAGAAACAATTAGCTACAACAGAAATTCATTATATTGCAGATGACTTTGCTAAGCAAAGAGTCGATCACACATAAGAAGTTGTAGTTTGGTTATAAATTTCTTCGATCCATTAACCTCTATTTTGCTCTCAAACCAATATGCTCCTGTTGAGTTCGATTATTATTTTTTATTTTTGCCATATCCCCAAGAAAAAAAAAAAACAACTACTGCAATTCGCCTCACTAAACAAGTGCATGAACCTCGAAATTTTTAGTTGAACTTGTCACTCGAGCCTTAACACTCCATGACTAGCTTTTTTTGGTTTGGATTGTAGATGCTCTTTATCCGTTGCATTGGTTTGATTTTCCCAAAAGTTTAGCCTAAATATTCTCACTGAAATTTAGTCTAGTCTACTTGGGGAGATATCCTAAACATGTTTTTTTAAAAAAATGACATCTTTTTTTTTCATAATTTTAACCCCACTTGATATATTTGTCATCTAATTATATTTTATAAATCATACAGACCATTTTTACATAATACTGACCCCACTTTCGCTTTTCCAATATATAAACAATCTCTACTTGATAATTAATTCTTAATTAGTCGAATTTAACTTTTAATTAGTCGAAAATAATCCTTAATTAATCAAAACCTACTCAGATTTCAAACATAAGTTATAATTAAATTTTACTAAGTTGAAAATAAATCTTAATGAGTCAAAATTAATTATAAATTAATCAAAACTGAGTCAGATTTCAAAATTGGTCATAATTAATTCAAAATTAAATCTTAATTAGTCAAAATTAGTAGTAAATTAATCAAAACCAAGTCATGTTTCAAGCAAACATATTAAACCAATATCTCATAATATAACATTAGTAGAAATTTAGTAAAAAATCAAATTAGTCCAATTATTTAATGTAACACCTCAGCTTAGCCTGAACCAAATCCATATAGAGAACTTTGGGGGGAGATTTTTAATTTCTTTATATTGTTATGCTTATATATATTTATGCATGAAATTGGTATTTATGCATGTTATTTGAATTAGTTCT
>CANXYC013098531.1:0-13483 GCA_948193065.1 Aleurites moluccanus | reverse complement strand
GCATTTGTACCTGCCTAATTGCCAAAAACTGGTTGAGATTCAGGGTTTAGAGAGTGTGGAAAATGCACCCATCATTCACATGGAAGATTGCAACAATTTGGCAAATAATTTTAAGCAAAGTCTTGTGCAGGTTTGTTTTCTCTTTGTCAATCTATCTATCTTAATTACATCTTTAATGCTTATAATTGAGCGGAATGATCTTAATTACATTTTATTAGGAAACAAATTAAAATTAGAGGGCGGCTAGGTATCACCAGTTGTGAAGGCAATAATATAATACTCCAAATGATAAGTCTTTATCAGAGCTTCCCTCATTTTTTTTTTCTTTATAAATTGAATAAATTATATTATTAAAATAATAAGTAAAGAATTAAAAAGCATATAGTTATAAAAAATATATTTTTGAGATTTCTTATATTATTTTTAAACTATATTAAGAGGTATTAATATTTTTTGTTAATTAACTTTCTTTATTATACAAAAAATTCTTTGAAAAAAGTTAAATAATATATAAAATTTGAAAGAAAATTTATTTTATAAAATATAAAAATAAATATTTTATTATGATATTTTCTTATGTAAATTATATGTGTGTATATATATATAATTTTTAGTATCATATATTATTATAAAATATAAAAATATAAAAAATATTTTTATAAATTAATAATAATAATAATAAGGAAATATAAAAAGAAATGAAAATATTTTTTTTCTTATGAGAGTTATTAGCTATATAATATAATAAGAGTATAGTAAAACTTTTATAAATTAATATCGTTGGAACTCATAAATTCTATTACTTAAAGGAGATATTAATTAATCGATAAATTAATAATTTATTAATTTAAAGAAAATATTTATGATTCAACAAATATGTATTTAGTCAACTAAAAACTCATTGTGTTTTATCAATCTTGTAATCAATTCAATATGAATTAAATAAATTAAACAAAAGATATATGATCAATTGAATACAAATTAATTAAAATTAATAAAAATACGTGATCAATTGAATACAAATTAATTGAAATGGATAAAAAAAATATTTGATCAATTGAATATTAATTAATTGAAATGAAATAAAAAAAATATCAATTAGATATGAACTAAATGAATTGAAAAAAAATGAGATAAATTGAATATGAATTAAATGAAGTGAAAAAAAAAAACAAGTGAATATAATTATTTAGATTTTAAATAATCTTTAGTTATATTTTAATAAAATACATATCATAATCTATTATATATATAATATTAGTAAATTATTAATTTATAATATGAATGAGACCATATAATTATATAATGATTTTTAAAAAATTATTATTTTATTAATTTAACAAAATTATTAATTTATTCCATTAATTTAAATCGAGACCGTAAAAAATTATTATATTAATTTATGAGTATTAATTTATAAGAGTTCTATTGTATTATAATCAAGTTCAATAATAAAAGAGATAATGAGAGTGACAAAAACTAAAAAAGGAATGTCAATATCGCCATCCTATATATATATATATATATATATATATATAATGTAATTCTAATTCTGGGCTATATAGCTATAAATTTTTTAGAGATGTAACAGAATGTGGCTGTCTCACTGCAACTTACCATTAATTATATAAATATGGCAGGTACTGTCCAAGTGTAAACTTCTAGCCATTTTCTTCCCTAGTAGTGAGATACCAAATTGGTTCAGCTACCAAGAAGAAGGATCTTCATTATCATTTTACATTCCGAGGGTTTTGCATGGTGAAATCAAAGGATTATTTATTTGGGCTGTGTACTTTGCCTCTGAATATGGTTCCGAAACAACTTCTTCTCCTTTTGCTACTATAAGAAATAAGAGTAATGGAGTTGAATATATTCACAGGTCAACATACCTACCCACTTCTTTAGTTCGCCGAGATCATTCTTGGGTAAGCTATGTACCCTTTAGTTTGCTTCCATTTGCATCAAAAGGTGGAGATGAATTGGAAATGTCTGTGATAGAAGGAGTTTTTACGATTGTAAAGAAGTGTGGTGTTCATCTGATATTAGAAAATGAGGCAGATGTAATGGATGATCATATGGTAGCTTCTTCTTCTTCTTCATATGACAATTTTTCAAGAAAATTTGGATTAGTATTGGGTGCAAAGAGAGATTCCAATAATGGGGATTGGTTAAATGAAGAAAGATGCCTCAAAAAACTCAAGATGGAATAGGAAATAATATTATTATAATATATATTTAATGATTTTTGTTTTAGTATTTTTAAAATTTTTAATTCCTAAATTGTACTAAAACTATAAAAATTCTTGAATTGAGTAAGATTTTATATGTTTGGGATTAGATCCAAGTACAATAATTTTTTACTATAGGCTAGGTTTAAGATATAAGTTGGGATTATTGAAATAAGAGAAGCAGAAGAATTAAAATGGAAGGAGCTTAATCAGGGGCGCAAATAATCACAGAGGCTTCGGGTCCGATTATAGTTTTTGGGATTTTGCTCTAGCTTGGATCTACTTCAGGGACATTCTTCATCATGCTGGAATCACATGAGATATATATATATATATTTTTTACAGAATACAACTCAAATTTTCTCTACATTTAAGACATGCGTAATTTGAGAAGAATTCTGTTTTCAATTATGGGATTTATAGAATTTTGATTCGACGTGGTTCTTGTCTTGAGTTCGGTATTCTATCTCCATAAAAGTTATATCCTCTTTGAAGTTATTTTGTCTTATCAGAGGTTATTGTTATATAGTCTTTATGATTGTTGCCTTTTCTTGCACTTTTCTGCTCCTGGTCTCTGGTTTTGCTCAAGTTAGTTTCGAGGTTCTTCTTATCTGGCTTCATTTCTTCTGGGAGATCATCTCTAGAACAGGGAAGCAGTTTGCTTAGTGATATGCTCATCTGGAATCTTATGGTATTCACTAACAATCTCTCCTTGTTCGCTGCTGTATTTTATTTATATTTTTGCTGGTGTTGTGCAGCAGCTTGATCATATTGCCCAAAGAGTTTTGTTTAGGTTTTCTGTTTCCATTAGATCATCTTTAGATGCATGGAATTATTATTAACCCTTTTTTTTTTAAATGTAAAAAAAAGGGGGATTTCATCTTATTGATATACATACATATGCATAATTTTCTGCTAATTTTCTTCTTTTTTCATGAATTTTTGAAAATCTTAAAAATAATTTTTTAATGAGCGTAATCAATTTGAGTTGTTCTAAAAAACAGTTATGTTTTTTCTATTTAAGATAAAAAGTTAACAAATTAAAAGGTTGTTTCGCCAATAATAACTTTGAAATAACACTTTGCTTAATATTTCTATCATTTTCCCACTTACAGAATGTTGATAAAATTGATAAGAATAAATATTAAACGGTAAAATGATTTATTTTGTATCAAAAATTGGTTAGCAAATTGAACACTAGAAGATATAAGCCGTAGAGCAGCATTTTTATATGCAAACTACAGGTTGAATCTTCAATCAGCGGCCAACTTTTTGAATATTATAAATTTTTAAATACAGCTAATGAATACATATGTAAAATCTCAATAAATTAATACTCGATAAATTAATAATATAATAATTTTTTATAATCTCGATTTGAATTAATATGCTAAATTGATTATTTCAATAAATTAATAAAATAATATTTTTTTGAAATTTTTTACATAATTATATGGTTTTATTTATATTATAAATTAATAATTTATCAATATTATACATATAATAGACTATTATATATATTTTACTAAAATATGACTCTAATGACTATTTTAAATCCACTTCATTTAATTCATATTCAATTCATCATATATCTTTTTATTTAATTTATTTAGTTCATATTCAATTGATCACATATTAATGCACAATGGGTTTTTAGTTAATTAAATATATATTTATTGAATTATAAATACTCCCTTTAAATTATAAATTATTAATTTATCAATTAATTAATATATTTTTTAATTAATAAAATTTATGAATTTCAACAATATTAATTTATAAAAATTTTACTGTATATAATTCTGAGGAGTTAATGAATGATATGATATTGGAACATTCTTATCTACGAATGGTGTATACACCAGTCTAACAAAATAAGAACTTATAAAATAAAAAAAAAAATATCAGTAATTGAGAAAACAAACATATTTCATCACTTAGAATAGGCAAAAATTTTCTTATGATATTAGAAGGATTCAAAATTTATTGACATTTTTAATTATAATATTTTATATGCTATTAGATTTTATGAATAAAGTTTTGTAAAAATCTATAAACGATAAATTTGATGAACTAAATTTAGTACATGAAATATTTATAAAAATTAATAATTTAATAAAAAAAAATTAAAGAAACTGAATTATATTTTTATAATAATTTTTAACAAATATTTTTATATCTAAATTACATTCTTATATTTATATGATCATCAAAATTGTTTAAAGCAAATGTCTCACAGAAGTTTTATAAAATTTTATAGTCATTTATAATTATAAAATTTAGTATCTTTAAATTAGTAGAAATTATGATAATAAATTATACTTGTAAAATTTAGTATAAAAATAAAATAAAATCATAAAAATTATACTGAATTGTTTATAATAATAAATTATAATTAGTATGAAGATGTAATTGAATCATACCAGTCATAATCCTGTAATAAAAGTTAAACGCAAACAGAAAGAATTTGTAATTTTAGGGTTACTTTGGACAGAAAGTGAAGAATTATAAATGGGAGTCTTGGTCTTAATTGTAGGGTATTTTTTTTTTTTGTTAACTTATTCCCATTCTCGTCCTACGATTAATAAAATTAAATTTTATTTCTAAGTTCGTGCCCCCTCTTAATATGTAATTATTGAATATTTAATAATAACCTTAATATATTTGAATATAAGCTCAATGGATAATAAATTTTTATAATGGATTTTATAAGGAAGAGTACATTAATTAATAAACTCTAATATATCACTATATATATGTTAGCTAAAATCAGTATATTAAATATTTCAAATTAAAAATTTAAAGTATAATATTTCAAAGTAATTATATATTCATGTTGACGTATTAATTTATTTATTAAAAAAAATCCCATCGAAAACAACCCTTCTAAAACAGCTTGTGAATTGGAGTAAACATTTAATTGAGCAGCCATTCCATCAAAACCCATTCTTTGCTGGCATCTTCAGGATAAAAGATATGTTTACTTTTTTTTTATTTTTTTCGTTCTTATGAAATTATAATCCATTTTTCTTTTTTAAAAAATAATTAATATGTTAATTAATTAATATATTCTTATTAAATATTTCACGGCTATATTTTTATTAATAAATAAATAAATAATTTTATTAAACTAAATAAAATATACATACTATAAATATGAATATCTGATTAGGAAATGATGCATATTAATTTTGGTAAAATATTTAATTTATTAATCTATTAATTTTATGGGACTTTCAAAACATAAAAATTTTAATGGGACTTGGAGATTTAAAAATTAAAATTTTATAGGTGATGAGACTTAGCATTAACTGAAATTTTTTTTGGTAATGAAATACTTTATTAGTTTGTAAAATTAGTATTAAAAAATTAAATAATAATTATTTTAAAGATAATTATTTATTAATATAATTAAAGGGTATTTATTGAAAACATAAAATAAAATAATAATTATTTTAACTAAATTAATTAAATTTGTATGAAAATAGAAATAGACCATTTTTTTTTTTTTTGGATGGTGGGAGTATAAAAAAATATTGGCTTTGTTGTTTAGTGTCTTGATTGGAATCTATAAACATAGATGAAATTGTTCAACCTGTGATGAACTTTTAATATATAGATGTTAAGGATTTTTTTTATATATATATTCTGAAAATTCAAAGGTAAAATTTTTTTTGAGGTCATATATTTGAAGTATATTTATGGTTTTGATTTAAATGATATTTAATATTATTAGTATTAGAAATTTCAAAATATTTGATTTAGAGCATAGAGAAGAATTTAATAATTGATTATGGTTGAACTTGATTTTAGAATTTGAGTAAATGATGAAAAATTCTTATTTATATGGCAATCTGTTGTAAGAAAATATAAAAATGATTTATATAGAATAAGTTGGTTGATATTTTTTGGGTAAAAAATGTTATATATGTGAGGAGATAAGAATTTATATTTATAAAATTTAGCGATAATTAATTACTGTAGAAATTCTTACAATTTAATGGTATTTAATTGATGGTGATAAAATAAAAATATAATATATAAATTTAAAGTTATTTGAATATATATTTGTAGTATCTAAGTTTTAAGATATTTAAAATGATTTAATGTCACTTGTAATTATTTGGTGGACGATGTTAGTACTTATATGCCATAAAAAATTCATAAGTTTCATATGTATGACTATAGTAAGAGAGTTGGAAACAATGAAGTTATATATACTTAATTAGTGAGAAAGAATACGAGTTTATTAGTAAGTAATAATTTTAAGGCATTTGAAATTTGTGGACGAATTTCTATTAAGGAGGAAATAATATGATAATTATAGTTAGTTATTTATCAAATAATTTGTTTGAACAATACGTATTCATATGTTAGTTATTTAATTATCATATTTATTATTTATTTATAATTTATTATATGTTATGTGTCATGCGTCATGCGTCATGCTAATATATATTTGATCATTTCATAGTCCATTTGTATATATATATTTTTTTTATAATTTTGAGGACGAAATTATGATAAGAGGGTTAGAATATGAAACCCAGATTTTTCTATCAATAATATTTTAAATATTTTATGTGCATATATAGGCCAAATTCAAGTTATGGAATATAAGTGATAATTAAAAGTATAAATATAAAATATTGAGTCAATTTGGATTATTTTAGGTATAATTTATATTTATAGTGAATTAAGACTATTTTGATATTTTCATATGAATTATAATTAATTGGATTTTTGGAGAATTTATACGATATATAATTGAATATTTTGGTTATAGTATAATTTAAATAGAGTTAATGATTTATTTATAAAATAAGATATATATGAGTTAAATTGATTAAATTAGTTAAAAGGAGAATTAGTGAAATAGAAAGCAAGTTATTCAGGTTGAACATATATATTTTGGTTCGGTTATTTAGTTATTTAAATAAAATAAGTATATAGGTTGGTTTGGTTTATTCGGTTTCTTTTTGAAGAAAATCAAATCGGAATTTTAAAAAAATTAATCAAATTGAACTGAAGTTTAAAAAATTAAATCGTGCCAACCGATTTAAATTGGTTCTTTTTTATTTGATTCGGTTGATTTGATTTGATTTTTCAGTCAGATGCTGATGTGGAAAATAATAATAATAATAAATGACACATCAACTCCGACACCGAATTTCAATTTCGTGCTAAATTTATCTAAAATTGAAAATATATGTATAAAATTATCAAAATTATTAATTCATGATAATATTGCAATTTTGCAAATAGTTCATAATTTTTTTTATAATTAACCCTTATAATTTTCAAGTATTGGTTTGAAAATCATTTATAACTCAAAACTCCAACTCTAAACCTTATAATTTTTAAGTATTGGTTTGAAATTGTACTTGAATAATTTTTAACAAACAATATTTATAATATTTATAATTTGATACCATAATTAAAAAAATATATATTTTTTAATTTTTTAAAATTATAGTTCACTAAGAATTAGGGTCGGTTTTAATCAAATTGGAGTCTTAGGTAAAATCGCAATGAAATTCTTTAAAAAATTTATATTTTTAAATAATAATAAATGCAAGCCCATAAATATAAGTAAAATAGACATATATAGTGGTCTACATTTAAATACTCTTATATTATAATGAAATGTGCAATTAGACTTTTCAAATTTATTTTATTCAATTAAATAAAAAATCTTTATTTTTTTTAAATAACCCTTGTAGCAATAAAATATTATATAATTTACTAATAAAAAAAATATTAATAATTTTCTTCTTAAATATTATAATCAAAGATTTTGAAATGTCTACTAGAAGTAGCTAATTGATTTTTTTTCTTTAAATTCTTTCACAAGTACAAATCTCTTAATAAATTTAATTATTTATGGATAAAATAGTATTTTATTTTTTAAAAAATAATATATATATATAAAAGAGTATTATTGATAAATATTAAATTGAGTTATAAATAATTGTATTTTTATTAATATAATATGATTTTTTTTTTTAAAAAATTAAGTTAATAAATAATACATTTATAAGTTATTGGAGTATTTTTAACAAAATGAAATATTAAAATGAGTTTTAGAATTATGTTAAATATAATATTTATTTCATTTAAAATAAATTCTATATTTATTATTTAATATATCAAACATGAGAATTTATTTATAAATAAATTTTATTTGAAATTTATTTATAAATAAAATAAATTTCTTAATAAAATTAAATAAAACATAGCGTAAATTTATCTTGCAATGATATATATTTTTAGGTATAAATATTAACATAATCAACAAACTCTATTTGGTTCTCTAAAAAAATGAACTTGGAATGAGATTCTTTGGATTTAAAGGTGAGGATGAAGCCTTTTAAGGAAATGCAGATGATCATACATAATTACATCCATATTAAGTAGTAGTTTTATGGAACTTCTTAAACTTTTTTTCTCTCCTATGCTCACTTTTTCATGGCCATTTTTTTTTTTGCTATTTAGTATTTACTATTAACTTATCAATTACTTATGAATAATGTGCAGGTTTTTTCAAGATTGAATTTATTATCAAGTCATACATGTATTTATAGTCAAATTGTATGTCTGAATGTGTATAACTTTATGTTTAATAAATAAATAAATAAATATAACTTTGTTATATAATTAAGGAAAAAACAAAATTTCATTTATTTCTTTTATTTTATTAAATATTTTAATTTTAATTTTATCGGAATTTGTACTCCCATTTTATTATTTGCTGGGAAAATTGATGAGAATGCTTGTGGATGCGTTGTAGTTTAACTGAGCATATATTATATACCAATGCATTTTATATAATTTTACGTAGTTTGATCAATAATTTTCAAATAGAATAAATAAATTTTACATGTAACAACTAATGTTTGCTTATCAAAGCCAATTTTTTCACTTCTATATATAAACTATTAATATCTTAATTTTGACAATAAGAAAAAAAAAATTCCAAGAACTCATTTAATCAAATTGAATTGGAAATTAATTCAATATAATTTATATCTATCATTTTTTTTCCATTTTTTACTGAACTCAACTAATTAATGTTGATAAAATAGAGCAAAAATGTAACCTTAAAATTCCCGCCGCCTCCTTTTCTCCTCTTGTTTTTCTCTTTCTTTCTTACTGTTTTTACTTCTATCTAGCTCATCGTTTTTCTTCCTCCAACTTTGGGATCTCTTTTTTTTTCTGTTTGGATGTCAATTGTCTAAAAATATTATAATATCTACTTTGTCTTGGATTGTTTCGTTGCTATTTTAAATAAAATTTGATATTAAATATAAATTTATTTATTTATGTTTATGTTAATTTTGTTCGTAAATATTTTATTTGTGAAGTTCGGATTGTCCTTATTTATAGAGATTTGTTTGTCTTCCTATAAGAGAGTTTGTTTGTCTCACCTGTATGGGGGAAATTTTCGTTTGATTTGTAATAAATCAGATTCATGAAACAATTTGATGTCAATATTGAATGAAGTATGTTTTTGCTGATGTGTCAATTACAGCTGCTGAACTGAATACTATTACTCAATTTGGCATTTCATATTTATTTTAATTGTAATTTTTCAATTATTTTTTTTGAGATGTATATTTATACTACATGAATGAAAGGCTCTTTATATATATATATATATTAATTATTGTTGATCAACCTCATTTCAATTGCAAAAACTCAAAATAATAATAATAATAATAATAATAATAATAATAATAGTTAAATGTAATTTTGATTAAATGGATACACAGTTATTATTCCTTTAAACTATGTTTGCTATGAATAATATTGATGAGAGATTTTAAATGCTCTTTTTTATGCTTCAATTAAAATTCTATACAATATCATCGCTTCTATACGCTGCAGAATATTGTTTGTTTTCTTTTTTGGTGTCTATAATAGTTGTATTTCTAGTCCTGTTTAGGTAGGAGGCAGCTCTTGAAGAGTAGTTTATACGTGTTGATTGTATTATGAAGTGTTTGCTGCTATATATTCTGGTTTATATCGACAACATCAATACCATTATTTCATCACTTCAATTTTCTCTTTTCCCATGCATTATAAGATAAAAACAGGGATAGAACAACATAAACTTATCATCCTTGTATATATATAGCCCAACTTAATTATACGTATCTTAATTATTAACTTTTAAAATTAACTCCGTAGTGAAAAATTAACTCAATACGAGAATTTTACAATTTTAGTACAATTCAGGAATTAAAAATAAAAAATATATATATATTATAATAATATAATCTCCAATTCGATCTTGGGTTTTCAATGTATCTCTATTATGTTGAGCCTCGTCATTGTCATTTGGAATCTCTCTTTATAGTTTATCCGCATAAATCTCATAAGCTACCTCATCATCTTTTTCTTCTTCTTCTGCCTCATTTTCTAATATCAGTTGAACACCACACTTCTTTACAATAGTATAAACTCCTCCTATCACAGACATTTCCAATTCATCTCTACCTTTTGATGCAAATGGAAGGAAACTAAAGGGTACATAGCTTACCCAAGTATGATCTTGATGACCACAAGAAATGGGTAGGTATATTGACCTGTGAATATATTCAACTCCGTTACTCTTATTTCTTATACTAGCAAAAGGAGTAGTTTCCGATTCATATTTACAGACTGAATAAATAGCCCAAATAAATAATCCTTTGATTCCACCTTCCAAAACCTTAGGAATATAAAATGATAATGAAGATCCGTCTTCTTCATAGATGGACCTGTTCGGCAACTCACTTGCAGGGAAGAAAATGGTCGGAAGTTTATACTTGGACAGTGCCTGCTATATATATATATATATATATATATATATATATATATATATATATATATGTATATACAATGGTAAGTTGCAGTATTGACGTCGGTACATTCAGGTGTTAATTAAAATGCGGTGTGTAAAAATCAAGTTATTCCAATAACATCACTTAATTTTATACATATTATATATTAATATTTTTTTAAAAGTTATTATGAATTCACAATTAACAATATATATAAAAATAATAAACTCATCATATACATATATATATATATAGTTAATAATAATTATTGCATAGAAGGTTTACTTTCTATATTGAGAAATCACGCGTAAATTAATAGTTAATGTTAAGTAATTAGTAATTATAAATTATCATTTAATAGTTATTAACAGCTACTTATTAAATATAATTAATTAATTAATTATTGCACTCATAACTTAACACTTATAATTAGTTATTATATAGGTAATACATGTTTAAATTCGATTAACAATGTCATAATTTCGATAAATGCATTATTTAACTTAGGAATCAATTTAATTATTATAAAATAAAAACAATACATTATAAACATATTTGATTAAATAATATAATTGTTATAAATTTAATATATATATGTATATAAATATAATGATGTAAGTCAATTAGATTTTAATAAAAAAATATTCTTATATATATATAAAATTTAATATTATATATAATTTTAAGTGTATATATATATGTGTGTGTGTGTGATTTTAAGTTTTTGCTCGTATAAAACTGTAAATCTTAAATGTATCTACAAAGCAATTGAAATTGATTTAATGATTAAAATCTTACGAAGTTAACATTTGGTCAAGAGTTTTATTCCAACTTTTGTTTTTATTCTTTTTCACTTGAATTTATATATATTTACACTTGTTTTCTCTTGAATACATATATTTTTATTATACAAATTATACATTAACATTTGTTATCTATATTTTTTGAAAAGTTATTATAAATTAACAATTAACAAAATATATATATAGTATTTGTATGTATGATAAAAAAAATTATAATTCTCATGACTGATATTTATCCTAATTAATTTGTTAAAATATTAAATTTAGAGTTTTTTTTTATGATAATTGTATATACCATTATTTTTTTTCATTTTCATATTTAATTGATATTAAAATATTGGTTATTTCAGTGTAATTTGATTCGGTATAGTTTAGCTTTGAATATCATTTTTGGAGATTTTTTGTTGGATTATTTGGTTCAATTAAGTAATTTTAGATTTCATACTCCCTTCTTAATTTTAACAAAAAATGTAAGTATCATAATGTACGACAACTATAAAACATTTATAGTTTAGAATTAGAATTGCATGATCTTCATTGAAAAATATAAAAAATGAATGAGAAAATATAAAAGATGGTGAATATATAAATACAAAAAATGAATGAATAAATATAAAAAATAAATGTATATTTATAATATAAAATCATAGTTTGAACATATATTTGCAAAAATATATTTTGAATCTGTGATTACAAAATATAATTGAAATAATATAGAAATATAATAAGTTGAATTCATATTTTTTGTATTAAAAAAGACACCCAAATAAAGCTTAAAAAAAACGATACTATTGCATCTCGCGATACATAGTAGCACTCTAATTTTAATTTGCATTTTAATAAGATGTAATTAAAATAATTCCGCTCAATTATTAGTACTAGTAAGATGTAATTAAGATAAATGGAGACAGAAGAGAAAACAAACCTGCACGAGACTTTGCTTAAAATTATTTGCCAAATTGTTGCAATTTTCCAAGTGAATGATGGGTGTATTTTCCACATTCTCCAAACCCTGAATCTCAACCAGTTTTTGGCAATCAGACAGGTACAAATGCGGTGCTACATTTGACTGAATTGAGAGTTTTTCCATTGATATGCAATTAGATGCATACAAGACTGTTAAACTTGAGGGAAGCTCTGATATAGATAGAAGATTTGTGCAGGAATTGAGCCAGAGTTTACGGAGCTTAGGAAGATGACCAATTCCATTTGGAAGATTGAAGAATTTGTTTCCTCCCAAATTCAAATGTTTAAGTAAAGATAAATTCCCAAGATTGGGAATTGAATCTTCAGACAAACTACAGTTACGAAGAGCTAGTCTCTTCAATGAGCTTACACCAGAAAAATTAGCTGACAGCAAAGCTTTGGAGCTTGAATTTTTTGGTGAAAACCAGGTTGTAAATGATGAAAAACATGAAATAGATGGTGCAATATCATATACCAATCCACCCAACGATAAATTTTTAAGGTTCTTCAAATTTCCAAAAGAGGACGGTAGACACTTAATGGCAGTTCCATGAGCTAGAATCTCAGTTAAGGCTTCCATATTACCCAACTTCTCAGGTAATTTCTTTAGTTTTGAGCAGTAGGAAATGTTTAAAGTTTTAAGAGATTTCAAGCAACAAAT